>JAMKCH010083880.1:0-63006 GCA_023653785.1 Ophioderma brevispina
TTGGAGAATGGTCTTTGCTTTTGACAAAGGGTAAAACCTACAATTTTTGGTAGACAATAATGATATTTGGAGAAGCGAAGGGGAGTATGGTTTTACTTAAAGTATATTTGAGATCAAATGTATTAGAGTAATATTAATTAATTTATTAAGTGTAGGTAGAGTGTTTTTAGTAATGGAATGTGTTGGAAGGTGAAGGCGCGTGATTGAGATTAGACGAGGACTGGTGGAGAGTAAGGACATTGACTGTGCACTGATAAAAAATTTCTGTTGTTTAACGTAAAATACTGGGATCCTCTGCCGGTATCTTCCGTTAAATAACAACAGTCCCTTAAAGATGAATTTGCCGTTATGAATGAAGAGAAATTTTGATGTTTGATCGATGTTTGTATGAATAAAAAAAAAGATGTTGTGTTAAGTCATCATTAAATGCTTAATGATCTTTAAATATCAATAAAGGACATCGCGAGGATAAGGAATGAATGACGACCTCCACCCTAATGACGTTTTCATGAGAACGGATGAACTTGATACGTTTTGCATAATAAAGCGGACATGCTTAAAAGTTTACCTTTTGCTGGTTTTCAAAAAATCCCATTTACAATTAATTCACCAAAAGTCGGTTTTATGTAAAAAAATTTATAATACCGCTTCAATGGATAATTAAATTTCCATATTTGAAGCCTTTCCACCCAGGACCACATGCCGAGTTGCAAGGATGTGCGCTATATTATTTAGCAGAATATAGGTGAGTGGGTTCTGGTTCTTGGGTGGAAAGACCTCATTTTTGCATTTTTGTTTTCGGGGGGCCGGAAAACTAATGGATGGCCAAAACAACAACAACAGAACTTTTTAATACAAACCTACCATATCCCTATTATGGTAAAGCATGCAATCTCCAAGGGCTCTGTTCAGTAGCCTTTGATGAACACATGTTAACAAAAAACTGAAAATGCAAAATTTAAAAAAAAAAAAAAAAAAAAAAAACAGGGGATGTATTTGCTCAATACAATAAATAGTGAATGAAAGCTATTGAACTGCCCCAGGTGAAATTGTAAGTGATAGTTAACGCGCATGATATAAAGCGCGGTCATGGGACATTGGGTTCTATTCCAGAGTTTATTGGTGTGACGCTGGTTATATAATCCAAATATTAGCAGCATAAGATATATAGGTATTTTGGGGATATTTTATAAAGGGCTGCCTCATGAAGCCGCTTTGTGTCATGACACGGACAAAAGGTCTATCTATAGACTTACAAGCTCCATGACAAAAGGGCGTCTATGCAACATCTCCTGTTTCTTCATATAGTATAAGGTCATTGAAATGGGAGGCTGAGTTCTAAGCTTTGCTTTTCCAGAGAGCATTGCCCCTGAAGTTTCTCAGACTTTCTCATTTTTTCTGATACAAGTGTATTTTGGGGATTAAAAAACACCTTGCGTACATGATAAAAGTAGTGGTCAAGCCACCAAGATCAAAATGAGGTGAAATATAAATTATACATTATAGGGGGCCTCCTCTATCCTATTCCGGCGATGTTCCTTACTTTTACAAGTCACATATTTAAAAGGTTGAAATACTGGCAGCTGGGAATTCCGGTTTTTACCGTTATAAACCGTTAATTTTTTCTACAGTGTGTCTATGTAATAGGGGGTAGGATCTAATTAAAAAAATGAAAATCCAAACTCCACTAATGGAGAAATCTAAAGAAACAGAAACAAATCAATTTTATGAATCGGGCGATTTAACCCCGTACATACCCTCTGAAAGTTAAAATAAAGTTCCAAATTTGGAAGCCTGGCAATGTGAACAATGCGTTGAATTGTCATTACCAAATAGGCATACGCAGGTATCATATGTGCTATCACCATAGATTTTGATTTTCTCCCGATTTACGGATTGTGTTTCATTTTAACAAAATTCACACATTTTTATTTCAATGCCAGCACACTTGGGGATACTTTATATTATTTCACACCAATGGTACATAATTTTGTTTTTGTGGAAAGTTTCTTTTAAAAAAATAATCACAAATCTGACATCCATTGTTAAAAATTAGCAATGGAGCTACATGCTATGCAGTCGGGTAGTATTCAAGATAACGTAGCATAGCTGTGTTAAGTATTTGTGAGGCGAAAATAGGCCATAGTTTCTACAACTCTTGACCTTGTTTAAGATCCAATATCAGATTACTACTTAAGTAGCAGTTCAGGTGAAAAATCAGTGTCTTGATCCGTGGGTTTTTTTTTAAAAGGTATTGTATGTGAAAGAGAAGATCTTCAGAAAAACTCAGAGCACTTTGAATTTTTGAAATCGGACATTCCGTTGCAAACTTATTCAAATTTTTGTACTCGTACATAACAGTTCATTGGAAGAACAAGTTGTCAAAGGTCAAGTTTTTATTTTCTTTAGTTGCCTGGCACATGGTAGTGTCCTGTTTCAACACAAAAATATGTACAGAATCTAACACGATAAAGGGGATACACTGATTTTTTAGGTTATGTTCCTGCTAACAGTACAAGTATTTATCTCTCCATTTACCAACTAATTTGGAATAATTTTGAGGAAAAATGTTTTTTAAATTTTATTGTTTTTCAATGACAAGGAAAAAATAACATTTCTTATTATAGATGTACTTAAGAAAAAAAATTACAACTATGCATCGGCAAAACTTGCAGGATGTTCTCTTAATACACTCATATAAAGAATTTTGCAGCAACCTAGTAATATTCGCTAGCCTGACTGTACCCCTACTTAGCATATTTGACCAAAATTAGCCAATTCGCATTTTAAAATCACCATTGCAAACAATCTGAAAATTTCAGAATTTTTCTAGAGCATAAATAAACATAATATGAAAAATTAAAAAAATTAAAAAAATTAAAAAAATTAAAAAAATTATTTTTAACCAACAGTGCCAAATGTAAGAGTTTTGTTATTTCTGGACATTGTGAGAAGTTTTACAAACTATCAAGTCTGAAATTTTTATACGGTTTTTCACCTTCAAACCTTTACCAACGAACTATGAAGAGAGTGAGTTGTCTTATAATTTGCATATTGTTGAAAAAATGAGCATATTGAGATTTTTTATTAAATTTTGCATTTGTAGGAGTTTACAAGCTAATCAATCGGTAATTTTCATGCATTCTTCCTACCTGTACAAACACAATTTTATATGAGTGGAAAAATTATTAATGACCTAATTTACAGATTGTTTATCAAAATGAGCAACATGTATATAAGGCTGTTAGACCCATTTCCAGCATATTGTCCCCCAAAAGATGCCATTATTTTTCTCAAGGTTTGCCACTCTCACCCAAGGCCATATTTTTTGGAGAATTTTGAAAATTGACACAAAATAACCCTACTTTTTTGAAAATTTCGACTTTTTTTATAATTAGCCAGATTTTTGTCCACATAACACCTATTTATGGCAATTTGGCGTCTCTTCCACCCCAAAGACCTCTATTTTTACATGTTACGAATTGCCTCGGCGTTTGAAATCGCTAGCCTTACACCCCTATGGTTTCCATGTTGGAGTGCCCCCCCCCCCAGTGAAAATTAACTAAGGGCAAGGGTCTTAATTGCGCCAGGGGGAATGGAGGAATTGCGGGGAATGCGAAGAAATTGTAAGCGAGAGAGTGCAACAGAAATTTTTCACAAGGAAGCGAGGAGGAAAAATGAGCTTTAAACTTTTCATTTTTTTAATGGAAGCGAGGAGGGAATACGACCTTTCTCGCCAAAAAAAAGTTTAAATCTACATTTTCCTGGTGTAAATAACGCATGCCCCGTCCCCTAATGAATTAATAGATCCTTTAAGGAAGCAATTGAGGACAGCCTATAAGGGACAGAACAGAAGGGTCTAATCAAACAAGTGTAAAATTTCCGGAAGATTTTTATTTTTTTAAATGCAAATGCATTTGGGTTTTAAAATGTTCATCCTAACAATAGTAGCCATACCTACGCTACGAAGTGGCACTTTCCTCCCCACAATAACGGCACAATAGGATAATTTAATGTCATATAGGCATTATTACTCGTATTTCACTGAATACAAAACTATATATTTTAAGATCTTGACATCACAACTGTCATTAAGTACAGCGCCGCCACGTGAGTCGCCAAAGCCGCAATTTAGTGGTGCCATTTCCAGCAATCAAGTTGGCGTGCAAGCTTGGTTTCTTGGTGGCTCTTTACGCATACTTCAATATTAGTCTTCTTTCCGAGACGCTGTTAGTGGATCCAAATTGCTTTAAAAAATACATAAATTCTTTGATCAAAATGTAATCTGCCATATCTTGATGATTTTCTGGAAATATTTCGTTGTGGAGAAAAAAAATCGCGGAATTTTTCAAAAATCCATATCTCAGCAACAACACATCGATTCACAATCAACAAACACCCAGGTGTAGCTACCCAATCAAAAACACCCAGCTGTAGCTTGTCATCTGAACTCACCCTCTGAGAACCTGTAACGCTTCGATTTACACATTTCGTCAGTCACGGTTAGTCAACTTAAATGCAAAACTCATCAAAGTGGTGGCCAAGCGGCGTGGTCTATGTTTAGCATGCGTTTCCAATGGGCCGTTGAAAGGTGCTCGAAACTAGCTCATTTTTGTGAGATGAATTATCAAGGTATCTCACGCGATAGCTACAAACTACATCTTATTTTTCGATTCCGTTTTAGAATGTTCGAGGGAAGATATGCTGCAACAACATATTTGAGTGGGAAAGACATTGGGATTAGCATTATTTTGAATTAAATTGATGATTTCTGTAGAATGTGTTTGTTCTCTACGTACCACTCACACACACGTTCAGTGCACTAGATCGGTCACCGATTACGTAATAGGTTACTGAACTGCCTAACTTAAGCATCTTATTTATACAGTGCCAAAACACTATATGTACACAGACGTACCGCTGTCACTTTTACTGTTTTTTATAGTAAAGCAAAAAATTAACAATTACAGTTCACCAATTTTTGTCAATAACGTGTAGCTTTAAAGGGTCATGGCCTAAGCGCTAATAGCCTCGTCCACTGGGACCGCAGATTATACCGGAAGTGGTCAAAATGTTAGAAGAAAGCTACTGCTTTGGTGTGAATGTTATGAGCGAAAACATGCCCTATTTGGGTCGACCAAAACTATCTTTCAGTTAGCAGTATTCAATGGGGCCTACACAATAACGTTTTTAGCTATCATATCAAAACAGATTGAAATATCGACGTATTGGGTATCGGGTAAACTTTATATAATGGAAATCCGGCCATCCCCTTTAATTCAGTCAATAATAGCACAAAATATATGCTGTTTATTGCGTAGCCTGAATGATTTTACTCAGAGCTCACCGCACTCACTGTGTATTCTACTCAGATGAAAAGCACAAGGCTATTTAACAAAATAGTCTTTTTAGCAGGTCTTAATGTTTTAGGGTTATGTAAGGGGGATTATTGATTAATTAGTTTAATTTTTTTAAGGTAGGTTGTTTTATATTAGGGGTGTTCCATATTTGTAGGTGGGTGGGGTAAAAATCATACTTGCCACTTTTGTGCAATAAACCACCTCGTATAGTATCGTTGATGGCAGGTATCGTCTGATAGTCAAAGCACCGCCAACTGTTATAATTATGTCAAAGGTCTGTGATGGGTAGAGTAAAAATGAAGTGTACTCTCATGCAGCTTGAGTTCACCGTGTGTCATTTTCCGATTATATTAACATAGTGTAGACGATAGGGTCGATATTATATCTGGCGACGAGGTAACGGACAGTGTTGACCATCAGCTGCGACAATGGCAAGCACAGGTATGCCAGATTTGCCGAGATTTAACGCTCATTCTGTCTGCCAGTTCAGGTATATGGTGGGGAAAAGGCTGATGGATGAAACGGTTCGAGGAGCCAATGGTAGGCTTCCAATAACCAGCCCGAAGCGGAAAACGAGCACTCCTTTTACAATAAGGGGGAGAAACTCTTGGATATTTTGAGACACTAGATGAATAAAGGATGAGGGTGATTATGAACGAGCTAAAGCCAGACTCAATGAAATGTCACTCTAGGAAACCCGGTTGTAGCAAACAATGTTGTTAGAAACTAAAAACAAACAGGAGGCGAGACAATGATCAGTATTGTACACGCTACGTCAAGAAGCACTTAATGTGAGTTCACTGATTGGACAGGGAAAACTTCAGATTCAGATATTAGGCGGGTGTCGGTCTAAATTGCTTCGCAGAAAAAGGTGATGGAGAAAACGCGCACGCTAAATGCCAATGCTTGACATTGCAAGAGAGCACTTGAGCTGTCTACGAAGCCCGTAAGGGGTCATGGAAAAATATTTTTTTATCTCGTTTGAACGAGATACTATCTAATTTGACGAGTACTATCTCGTTTGAAACGAGATAGTTCTCGTTCAAACGAGAGTTGGTTATCTCGTTCAACAGAGATAGTATCTCGTTCAAACGAGATAGTATCTCGTCAAACGAGATAGTACTCGATTCAAAGAGATAGTATCTCGCTTCAAACGCAGATAGATCTCGTTCAAAACGAGAATGGGGATTAGGAGTCCCTTTTTCGTTCAAACGATGATTAGTATCTCGTTCAAAACGAGATAGTATCTCGTTCAAACGAGCTAGTATCTCGTTCAACGAGATAGTAACTCGTACAAACGAGATAGTTAACTCGTTCAAAACGAGATTGTAACATGTTTCAAAAAAAATGAGAAGTATCTCGTTCAAAACGAGATAAAAAAATAATTTTCAAGTGACCCCTTACGGGCTCCGTACTACCGCACAGATCAACAAATATAGAGAAAACAGCCCATCGCTGCAAGCACCAGTAGTACATTGGTGACCGGTGTAGAAGTAATTATTGTCCGGCGTACTCATAGTACGGGAACAATGGTGAAACAATAGGGCAATCGATTCAGTTTACTCTTCACGTAACATAGTTTCACGCTTATTCCGTTATATTCTATGAAGCGTCGGACTGTGGCTCCCGCCGGCCTATATCTCTTTCACCACCGGTACTGTGAACAAGGTGACCGCAGAGAAAAAGCCAAAGCCGCGCAGCAAAATGCCAATGCCAAGGGAAAATAAGATACAAAATCCTGGCACAGGGTAGAAGTAAAAGAACCAAAACGTAATTTCTGTGGTATGAGTATCCGCATGAAAAAAAGGCATTGTTCCAAGCAAAGGTAAATTAAACGGGTCATTAAATTTTGTGGTGGTCAATCATTTGCAAGAGCCGCCGTGTAGGTTCACAGTGCAAATGTATGAGCGTTTCCACATGAAACCTTGTTTGGGAGACATTGTCGGTGAACAGCTGATAATAAACCTCCGTGCCAATCTTCACTAAAACTCATACGTAAAGCATGCAACGCGAATACAAGACTGGCTAATGAATCGGCCACAATCATATTGATAGGACAGTAGGGCAGTGCTCTGGTCATGAGGAAGGCCAGACGAAGAGAGGTAAACCCACCACACCCCAAGACACACACCAGCACCAACCAACCACCACACCCAAAACCCAAAACCCAAACAAAAACACAAAAAAAAAAACAATAAACACAAACAACAAGAAAAAAAAACGAAAAATAAAAAAACAAAAAGAAAACAAAAAACAAAACAAAAAAAGAAAACACCTCACCCCACCCCCACCCCCACCCCCCCCCCACCCCCACCAGGCTCCTTGTAGTATGACACAGCAGACCCACTGTCATCTGGGCTGAAGGATTACATGAAATTCATTGTCAATCATGCTGCACCTAGGGCCATAACGCTAAAGGAACGACGTCGCTGAAACAGCGAAAAATATCGCACTACAAACTTTGATAGAGGCATATCGCATAACCGTGGTTTAATAAAGATGTCATACGATTACATAGCGGCTTATGAACAGTGAGAGATGCAAACAGTTTCATCTATTGTGGAATTGTTTTGAAAGAGGAAACGCAGTGTTAGTCCACTCACATTGCAAGGAGCGCACTCTAGAATTGGCCCATCAAGGTCATCAGGGTATTACCAAGACTAAATCGCTTCAGCGCGCAAAGTATGGTTTGCAACATAGACTCTAAAGTAGCAAAGTTGGTAATTCAGCTGTGTTAGCATGTCAAGCGAGGTACACCAAAGTTAAAACGAGACCCCTTGCTAATGTCTGCATTTGCCAAAAATACCTATGCAAATTTGAAGTATTGATTTGTGTGGCCCATATGCCACAGGGGATTATTTGCTAGTATGTATGGATGATTTTTCGCGGTACCCTGTGTAGTTGCAATCATCAGAGTTCCAAATTCAGTCCATACAACTATCCCAGTCTTGGACAAGATTTTAGCTGAACATGGCATCCCGGAGGTAGTCAAAGCTTTTTGGACAATGGCCCACATTGCAATAGTCAGATTTTACCCCTTTCTGAAGAAGTTAGGGTTTTGAGCACAGGAAAATCACTCCACATTGGCCTGAAGCAAATGGTCAAGCTGAGAATTTTATATTAAAACTCTCAAAGGCAGCACGCACAGCAGTGGCTGAGAGTAAGTCATGGAAACAAGAAATATGGACATGTCTTAGAACATATTCGTCTAGTACCATACATTCCAGTACAGGAATTGCACCTGCGAATGCACGAGATGACCGCCAATTATCAAAAGGCATACCACAGTTCCAGAAACCAATTGCTTCTGACCAAATGAGAGTGAATGATGCAAAGCCAAACAGCGTCTCAAAAAACAGTACGATACAAGAGGAGAAAATGTCAACATATCTCATGTCATAAGAGAGACTGTGCTAGTCAAGAACTATGAAAAAGGAAAGACGGTCCCACCCTACTTTCCAAAACCCTATGAAGCCATTGCAAAGAAAGGTACTATGATCACTGACATGGTAATGATGGGTTGCATCGGTCACACGAAATACCTCTAATCGAAGAAATTTCTCTCACTGGTAAACCAAACACTAATAAAACAAACAAGGGAGAGAATAGTAACAGTCCAAAGTCAAGACCAATGCGCAAGAGAAACCCACCAGCCGATCTGAAGATTTTGTGCATATAAATGCAGCCTAAAATACCATTCTGATGAAAATAAAGTTAGTTGGTAGCAGGTATTAACCTTGTATCAAAAGACTTGCAATGTTGGCTATGGCATTGATCGATTGTTATGGATATTCGCCCTGTGAGGAATCGACTTTGAAAATGGAACTGGAATTTGTAAAATTTAATAATGATTGTATTTCGAGCGGAGTGGTTTTCTAAAAGGTACATTCAAAAAGTTTTGAGAAGTATATACAAAAAAAAAAAAGCGACAAATCCTTTGCATTCAGTAATTATAATACCGGTCATTTTATTTTATGATAACATGATACAGATACTTGATAAGGTGTTAATTATCTATTGATTAAAAGGTTAAGTAAAACACAACGGGTAATTATATTAATTCACTTCAGTTTATTCACTCAAATACTTCATGTTTAAAATGAAAGGCACAGACATAAACTGCATGTTAAAGTTGTGAAAAGAGGTTTGATAATTATTAGATGGCTTTATGTATGGTTTTATCTAAAGAAAGGAGGGGATATAGTATCTTTGAGTCAGGTATTTCGTCTGATAGTCAAGTGTTATAGCGCCGCACAACCTGTAGAATTATGTCAAAGGTCGTGTTATGGGTAGAGTATAGAGTAAAAATGAAGATGTACTATCATGCAGCGTGAGTGTCACCGTGTGTCTTTTTTTTTTTCACCTTGGTTTTTTAAATTATTATTAACATATATAGACATAGGGTCTACATTATACCTCCCAATGTAACGGAAGTTTAAAAGATATGAATGTGATGTTTGTAGGTTTGTCAACAAGAAATTCGTTCCTCACCATCTTTCGATTTAAGCATGCCAGCATTAGAGGGACGATAAATAAATTAATAAAATAATGTAGAGATGTAGTAGCACAACATAGGTTATGTCTCAAAAAGTTTTAACTTTGAAAAGGGGCCTTCAAAACTCAACCGTAAACGGTGGGTCATGATGGTCGAACCGCCAATTCATTATTTATACCAATATCAACAGAAGAAAAGTAAAAAAAGGAAAGGCTCAAAACGGTACCGGAACCGCTGGTTAACAGCGAAATGCACCAGGAATATAATTTGCGCTTCTCCAACATATATTAAATAATTTTGTTTCAATGAATGTCTTCAGTCAGAAAAATGACACATATTATTGGATATCAAAGTGTAATAAAAAGTTTATAATATCTTCCGTTGTTGCAGCCATTTTGATCGACCCACGAAAAAAATTGCCCCAATCATGAGGTCTATAGGTAATAAACGTGTCTGAAGAGTAGCCGTGAAAGAATAGTGAAGCCATGAGCCAACTTTTCACGATATTCTGTTAAGAATCCGCCCGTTTTTAATCGATTGTTATGCTTCTTTTTCTACTGGACACACTATATAATACGATTTTCTGACCAGGAGTAGTACCCTAGGGGACATTCCTTAGACACCTGGTTTTATCTATGAACTGACAAAGTCTATACACACGTCAATGCCGAGCGACGTCAACAATGCCGAACATGGCGACCTCAGTGGGAACTTTATTAGTTAATTGTGCTAATAAGGAATCAATATTGCAGTAGATATTATTCTTTCAGAACGCAAGACTTCTTTAAAACATACTTAAATTAAAAATTAGCCTGTGAGTACAACTTTAAGTTTTTTTGAAGCCACCCTAACATCATGATGGTCGATCGACCAATTAATTATTTATACCCAATATCAACCAGGATAGAAACGGCCAAGAGCAAGCCGGAACCCGGTGGTTAAGTTCTGAAGCCACCCTAACATCATGATGGTCGAACCGCAATTCATTATTTATACAATATCAACCAGGAAGGAAACCGCTCAACTGGCAACCCGGGGAAACCCGGTGGTAAGTTTTAAGCCACCCGAACATCATTTACCTATTTCTTTTTTAATTTTGATATTGCGTTAAGTAAAATGTAAATCCACTATAAGTAACCGAAGTGAAACTTATTCCAAGTTAAACATTCAGTTTTAATACTTTCCATATTTATATGCCCTTTAAATATAATTATTTTTTAAATAGTTATTGTGTCCCTTTTTTGCAATGAACCAAAATCGTCATGGAGATCTGAATTCTTCACTGTATTATTCAGCGTTCTCTATGGTAGTGTTCCGTACGTATTAGGTTTACAGAAGAAACTTCTTTGGTGTAACATTTAATGCCGTACAGCATCTAATCGACGTTTCAATTCGGATCAGCTTCCGAAGCCGTTGAAGAGCTTCAACTGAAGATAAATTTGCACATCGGACATTTAAGAGAGAACGAAATAATAACAATTGTGTTTGTATTCAGGGAAAGTCAATTGACAGCCAAAATAGCCTTTACTGGTTACTGAGTGAAATTTGCGTATTCCTCTTTTACCCGGAATATTAAGCCACTTACCGTTTTGAGCCCAGAGTTATACTAGACGCTTGCTGCATTTGTTTTGTAAACGCGACGGTGACGATAACGTAGTCTTTCATTACGGGGCTGATAAATGTTGGATCTTTTTGGGGCGGGATTATCTGGGACCTACATACAGGGTGATCAAAAGAAACGAGTGTGACTTCTCTTGTGAGAAATAAAACTGGAGAGTTCATTTCAGTTTGCATTGCATTTTAGTTTTATGTGACAGCCAGCAATAACGATTAAACATTAAAAAACGCAATGATATTAAAAAAGAAAACAATTGAAAGCAATTATCAAATTATCAAAAATGATGGGTACCTTGGCTGTTGGAATGCTGACATATCAAACCTCTCCAATGCAAAAGGACAAAGAAGAAACGACAAACAATGAGTGCCTGGCAGGGAAAGACAAAACAGTGTTGAGCCGACGGTCACTCTCAAGGTGGTAACTATTGGCACACCACAAACAAACAAAGGGACAAATGCAGGAGAGTTGGACGTAATCACCCACACAGCCATGGAAACTCATATAAACTAATATAAAAATAAAATTAAAACAGAATATTTAAGACATAAATAGTGATATGAAATTACTTAGAAAGCACACACCTGTATCAAAATAATGCAGAAAGCTCCCTCTTTGAAACTAAAGATTTGATTTTCTTAAACAATAATAAGATAAATTGTTACCCCAAACTTTGTGAGGCTCTGATTTAAGCATAAGTATGCAAGTATTCACAAATTAATATGAACGAATAAACTTATTAGAACTCAGAGTTGAAACCAATTATACGGGTGAGTCAAAACGAACCCTAATGTGGCAGCCATTTGCATTTTAAGGTAGCTTCTTTATTAGCTTTAATTCCCTGCAAAACTATCAATTCCCGTCCGTCAGGGTGTCTCAGAAAGAACGTTATCCTCCAGAAACGGCCATTCTTGCTTACTTAATCAATCTTATCCTGTTTAGCTTTATATTATAACAAAAGTAAAAAACACAACTAAAAAATTAAAAAAAAAAAAAAAAAAAAAAACGGTGACAAAATAAACAAGGACTATTTCCTAAAAAATGATGCAAACCTACTTAGTCCACGCTAGCAATAGCCAGAGAAACAATAAAGATGTAATTCTTATGCATTTGAGGCACCCGTATAAAGACCTCAGATTTAATCAATTTTTCAACATGTATTGCCTAAAAAAGCACCTTGGAAAACCTGCACTTAATTTGATCTTCAGAATGAAGTGACATAAATCCACTCACCCGTCTCCTATCATAATTGCAAAATATGAATTTGGGTTAAAAGCGCACTTGTTAAATATGGCATGGGCGTGACTGTACAATGCCATATTCTACGGAAAATGTGCTCTTGTGTTGAAGGACAATCGTTCATCGTGAATGGGGAAAACGTTTTTCCTCAAAAGTAGGGTTCCCGTAAATGATGACAATCAAGGGAACAGAGAACAAATTTGGAGCATGGCAAAACTCTATAGAAGGTGCAAGGAGAGAGGATTTGGTCGTCAAAAACGGGACAATCAGCCATAAATAATGTTGCAGTGCGGAGAGAACTGAACAATAAAACTTTAGAACACCAGCAATGGACCTTGGATTTGAGAGTATTATTGGCCAGGCGGGTCTTAAACATTTTTATGTTAGGGATATTGAATCCATTAGTTCCTATGCTAATGCTAGCCGTGGAACAACGTAGGTTTGCACATTTTATTTAAGGGAAATAAGTCATTGTTGGTTATTTATCACCGTTTTCTTTCCTGTTTTCACCATACGTTCCAAAAAGAGACATATTAAAAAAAATAAAAAAAAGGATACGAATGATTAGTAAGCAAATGACGTTTCTGGAGGGTTAAAAACGTTCTTTCTGAGACCACCCTGTTTAGAGTGAGCTGACAGTCGTTTGAGAAGTTGTTCGGTTTGCAGCTCGTTTCCAAGGATTCACATTAAAATGAAGGGTTCATTTCCAATTATTAGAATGTCAACAGGCATTGTCCAAGTTCTATGTTTGTTTTTAAAACAAAATTTCTGTCGCAAAACCTAATTTTGTTGGATTATATCCTAACATCACGAGCGAAGAATGTGACGATCAATTGCAAAACAAGACGAGAATGTCTCGAAAGAGCGAAGGACCAATACTGTGAGGTTGTGGAAGTTCAAAATTAATATTTTTAAAAAAATATGCGTTTAAACAAAAAAAAAAAATTGGGGCACATTTTCGCAGATTTTTCTCATAACATCCACACCAAACATCATTAGCCCTCTAAGCTTAATTAGGGTTATATGATTAAGATCGCCTTTCGTAAAATTACTCAATCAGCAAAATTGTTACACAAGGAAAGAGGACAGGAACATCACAAGCAAATAAGTCTGTAAATCTCTTGGTATCAAAAGTTAGAATAGAGTCACTGGTTATTTTGTTATTACCCGTAACCACGTACCGAAGGGAAACTACATCCTGGATTGACGGGACACACACACCGGGACAATAAAATTATCAGCATCTCAATATCTAAGGTTTACTTTTCGCTAATTCGGCAACAATCTGTATTCTTATCCTCTTTTAAAACCCAATAAGCACACACATCATTCACATTCATTTTGTACAGTTGTTTAGTCCTTAAAGGGACTGTTTATTAATTATTTAAATTTCTGCCTCAATCAAGACAATATTGAAGAGCCGTATTCTAGAATGGGCCGCACGAATGGCTGATCTGTCCTGCAAAAAACCCACATTGCAGCGTGAGCTGTACCCCGGTACGAATCTTGGCGGCATGGAAAAAAAAAAAAACCCGTGGGGCTCTTGGTTCAGGAGCAGTCAGACATATAAATTAACAAGATAGGTGTTGTTGCCGTCCATAATTTTAGCCAACCATTTTGCTGGATTTCGTTTCACGACTTCCATTCTTTACTAAGACGAGAGTATGAAGTGTCATAAAAAAGCAAAGAGTCACTTCCAGTTCCCCTCCCCCATGAAGGAGTACAAGTCAATTGTTTCAATTCAAACCCAATAAAGAACTTTTCTCGACTCTTCCTATTTCTCATAGTCACTTTTCTGTGGATCGCTGTGGTTTTCTTATTAGGACCATTTTTACATTTCAACCCCATAAATTATACTAAGTACCAATTTTTTTTAAATTAAGAATAAAAAACAAACTCAACACTATAATTAAAAAAATCAGTGTTCTTGGATTTTTTTTTATAATAGATTCAGTTTCTATTTTATCGTTAGCTTCTAGTAACATACATTAAATGATTGTACATTTCATCATCGCAAATGAAATATTAAGTGACAAACCAAAAATTTAAAAACAACTAAAATCTAATAAAAAATATCAGTCTTTTATAATAGCGTTCCAGTTTCTATTTGTAATCGTTTAGCTCCTATTGAAACAAAAAAAGAAAACAAATGAAGGAAATTCTTCCTACACACAACGGAAGTCGGTGCCGTGAGTTCACCTTACTATACTCTTCAGTACAGAGAAAAAAAGAAGTGAAACTGTAAAAAAATTGCTCTTTTAGTTCAAAAAATTAACAGGCAGGGTGTTGCTAGTAAGAATATTTGAAGAGAGAAAAACAAAAGAAAACACGCACACACAAAAGGACTAGCATTAATGGCAAACTTAAAAAGCAATTTGTCCATATCTGGGCCCTTTGGTTCTCCCATCCAAGACACTGACCGGGCCCGACATGGCTTAACTAAGGTATAATGACCATGATCTGGCCGGGCACGCTATGAGGGCCCACTTGACGTTTTGCGTTAACCTTAAATACTTGAATATTTGTACAGAAGATGTGTTTTTTTTTTTAAAGATACAAACGAATACGTAATATTTCATTTGTTTAAAGAAACCTTACAAGTAATATCAGTTAATTACTACAACACAAAACTAAACAGGGTGGATTTGTTTTTAAAAAAAAAAGGATGCAGACATAACCTATAGCGGGCAGTTTTTTTTAGTTGTTGCAAAGTGATGGCCAAGAAAGAACACACTGTCAACGAGTTTCCAGCAGGTATCAGTCCACTTCGACGGATTGCAAAAACTCGAACGCTCAATAGGTCGGTCGTCCACTCGACGGGACCAAACCAGTTGACCCGTCATATCTAGTTCGCAATGCAACCCTAAATATACAAGCAATTCTTTAATCGGAATGAAGTTTTCGTTATTGACCGCTCTCTGCGAGTACGCCCAATAAAAACGTTCATCACGGTCCGGTTACCCGCCCACCCAGTTCCTCTCTTACTAGGCCGCAATACCAGCGCGAACGCGATGAACCCAACCGACCCGTCTAATGACCAACTCGACCGGATGTGTGGTTATACACGGTTTCCGATTCATCTATAACTTTGGAGGTTCAAGCGTTGTAGCCCGTGACTATATTAGTTATAGGATGGTAAGTTTATTTTTTTAATCACCCACAAAAAATATCTATTACCAAATCTCTGAGTCAGCCTTTAATCAAAAATGCTTATAGCGAAATCTAAAGGCTATTATCTAAAATCTAATTGTACCATCTCGTCTAGGCATCTAGTGAGTGAATTGGCCTCTGTTGTGCGAATAAAAAGCTTTACTATAAAGATGTACGGACTACAATGAATCTTACAATAAAATATTACATCTCAGGTAGAGGTGTACATGTACTTATCATTAGCAAACGTAAGGCAATCTCTGTATCATTTTCCTCTGTGGTTGAACTGACTAGGCCAGAACCACTAGTCGACCAGAATAATTCAGTTCTCGTGTTGATCAGTCTTTGATCGTGAGCGATTCGAACCTACAGGCAAACTTTCCCGCAGGATAATAGTGGTGCACATCTCCTGGCTGCCCCCATTATGGCCGTACGCATCTCAATTGCTCATTTCGGGCGATTAGTTCAACTAATTTCAAAACTACCTCTGATTAACTATCCCAGCCCATAGGTGCCTCTCACTAAGTAGTATAACACCTACCAGGGTGAACACACCCCCCCCCCCCCCGACCACACTGCGACGAGCCGCGAAAACTTGCATACATCCGCCCTAAATTGACGTGCTATCCAATCGCTGGTTGCTATCTTAACCGGTTCCATTGCATTTCTATAGGCACCTACTATCATGGTAATGGAACATCCATTCCCGGTAACCCATACATTACATCATCTTAACTTTGAATTAAATCATTTTAGATTTGACTATTATAATTACTGACACAGGTGGAGTAATTAAAAATGTAATCTTATATATATATAGATATATATATTATATATATTATAGATATATATAGATATATATATATTATCGAAATCTATCTATGAGTCGGTTTTGTCTGGGCCCTTTAAATTCGAGATTTTAGGCCTACAGATGACATTTATTACAATGCTCGCCTAATCAGTAATTAATACAAAGGATTTCTTTAATATGATTAAAATAATTACACACGCGTCGAGTTGGCAGCGATCGGTCGAGCTGGTACTTCACGCGACGGTCGAGTTGGCCTTTGACGGTTCGAGTAGTATTAGTCCTAGTAACGAGGACATCGAATCAAGTCCTCATAAGCACGGGGAATTATCGAACAGTGACTTCTCATGTTCCTAGTTTCTTGTACTAAAGTGACATAAGTATTAATGAACTCAAACTTTGCAAGGTTCCAGAGACAATAAATACCGCCAATACGAACTCAACCTGATTCATGGAATTTTGCAATGCTTACAGTAACGTACATACCATTTGTTTTTGCAATTTGATATCACAAAAGTGCTATTCGAGAAGAAGAAACATATGACGGAACGATTTTCTCGACCAGCAGAGTGGATGAAGTTGAATGAAACCGAATATGAAATACGAGGTTAAAGGTCATACACACGGTGTAAACAACTTTTACCACCACCAAGAACAAAATCCGGTTTTCCAAAACACATCCCATCCAGACCTGCCGGCACAGCCCATACGAAACACCAATAAACTAAATTAGGCGGTTATATGTGGGTAAGTAGATTGCGGAGTATCTAACTTACCCCCCCTACATAATGAAAAACAACAACAAAAAGCCGACTCGTCCCCTTGCTTCCGTACTCCCTCATTCGCATTAATTTTTTAGAATTCTCGTACACAGTGGCTTGAACTGAAAAGTGCAATCTCGAGGGCAGTTTGGATTTTTTTTTACTTTCACCGAAAATTCCTATTAATTACAGCCCACCGACTTTAACCTGCATAATTAATAGGCGAAGTCTGTTTTGGTATTTTACAAGGAATGGACCTTATGATGGTCATTTAAATCAATGAAAGTTTACTGTGATTGGTTAATAACACAACTATTAATGAATCCATTAATGCAGTTGTTTTCAACAATTCTACAAAATTAAAAAAAAAAGTTTGGCCTTATCCCAAAAAGTGCGGAGGGGATCGAGGGCTATAAGAATCGGATATTTGTTTCATCGGCAAACAAATTCACGAACATAACCTTATTTGTTATTAAATACAAATCTCTGACGACGGCTAATTGGAGTTCTTGGTTACCATGGTCTGACTAGTTCCATGAAATTACGGCCACACACGTCGAGCGCGTGAGCAATGAGTGACAGGTGCACACAAAAGAATTGTTACTAGAGACTTCATCCGAAGCAATTTACACAAACACGCACAAAAAAAAAAACATTGCAAGAACGTGGTAAGGTGGCCATTTATCAATTCGTTATCAAAGACAGGAACCAACCCCCCCCCCGAACCGTCCCGTCCTTGGCCCCCTAGCCATACCGACCCGCAAAGGGTGTGGCCCACCAGTTACGCCACTCTGTCACAGGAACTCTAAGAATCACCGGCGCAAAAAAACACCCATGTTGTAGTTCGCCAGTGGCTGTGATATAACCACTGAGTCCTTGCGCATTTCATCTACGAATGGTCTGTGAAGGCAGTGTGCTGAGAACCGACGAAATATATGATTTTTTTTCGTAACTCTATCCTTGGCTAGAGGTTTCCTTGCCACTCACCTCCCTCACTACCTGAACCATACGACCACCACACATGTTTGACCTGGATTGTAGATTCGACGCGCTGAGTGCACCCCCCATAATAGTTAAAGATCAGGCATCACATTCCCGCAAGTTGAACTTCGCTCCCCCAGTTAGTTCAGGGCAACAACTGGCCGAAGTTCATTTAAGCCGGCAACGCGCCGCTGCCTAATCAGTATCCCTACTACTCCCGTTACCTGTATATGTAACTAGTGAGTGATCGGTCTCCCCCCACGCTGGTATGACGGCCGACTTGGTTGTCCGTGAGTGGATGACCCGTCGCGGGGCCTGTTGCCCCACTTTTTAAACAGTACGCCACCCGTTTCGCATCCCGCTCTCGACACCCCCCCGTGGACTGCACACTTCGTCCGCATTACGTAAACAGACAGCATGAAAAAAGAACTTTGTCACCTGGGGGTCCGGGGCCTGGCTTATAAAATGATCCTTAACCATCCAAGAACATCGTCACGGTATGTGTTTTGTTCAGAACGTTTCACACCACCCGCCCCTTGTAAGATAAAATAGAACTCAATTTTACAAGTATGGCGTGTATGAAATGATACGACAGAGCACGCGCACGATGTTTCTCAGGGCTTTTATCACAATCCCAGTAATCTTGCCAAACAAAGACCTAAAATTTTGAAATTAAAAAACAAAGACCCACCTACTATAAAACAAAGACCCCCCTCAACTATAAAACAAAGACCCCCCTCAACTATAAAACAAGACCCCTCAACATAAAACAAAGACCCCCCCCCTCAACTATAAAACAAGACCCCCTCACTCTAAAACAAAGACCCCCTCACTATAAAACAAATACCCCCAACCCCCATCAACGATAAAACAAGACCCACCTAACTATAAATAAGACCCCCCTCAACTATATATATGTGAAAATTATCGTAAATCAGTGCCGTAGCCAGGGGGGACGTGCCCCCCCCCAACATTGATGTTTCCGTCGGTACCCACCGCCCGGTCGGTACCTTTGTCTAAACCTCTGTAAGCTGTTGTTTTGAGCGCGAGGTGCTGATTGGAAATAACAGAGAAGTTTCATAACAATTGTTCTGCTTAAAGGGGATGGTCCGAATTATATATAAAGTTTTCATCTGATAGAATGGCCTTCGCCCAAAAACCCATCTGTAAATTCCGCGCCCGATATTTCAATCCTTTTGAATGTGTCGCTAGAAACGTGGATTTTGTGAGCCCCATAGACTACTGTGTACACTAATATTGGTCCGACCAAAATGGAGTACACTTTCGCTCATAACTCCCAAACCAATAATCATTTAGCCCTAATATTTCACAGGTAAATGAGAAAATATAGCTTTCTTTCTTCTTATACCAAAATTTTGACAACTTCCAGTAAAATCCGATCTTCTGGTCTGGGGACGAGGCTATTTAGTCGATCGGGCGCATGGACCTTAATGCTCAATACTAGAACTACCTATCTCTATCTTTACGTTGGCTGTGATGTTGCTTTTGGAGGCGACGGTAAACGCGAGGCGGGGAAAAATTGTTTGTTTGGTACAATACACTGCCGGTACAATCACAACTGAATCTGTGCCCCCTCGGGGCACAAAATCCTGGCTACGCCACTAGTCAGAGTCCGTTTTTTTCGTTATTTCCTTTGCGATATCCCAATCCGGTTTATCGTGTGTCTTTTAGATGTATGCTTCCCATTTTCATTATCCTCAATCGGTCAATGTGGCATCTTTTGCATGACGAATCTATCCATAACTGAATCTCAATGGCAGACGATCAATCGCTGTCAGAATTTTCTCAGACCACCCACTGATATGTTTGTGTGTAGCTTTTTGGGCGCATCCCTGTAAGGTGGATTCCCCAAATTGTTACACACAGCTGTGTATGCAGGGGCGGAGCTGACGAGGTCCAGTACAAACACTTGCGTTTTTAGTATTTTGCAAATACTCCCTGAGTAGTGCGGCCAAACTAAGGCTGTTTTGGCCGCAATCCTGAAGGTGATTCCCCAATCATGTTACCACAGCTGGTATGCCATGGACGGAGCTGACGAGTCGAGTACCAACACGTTCGTTTATGTATTAATGCAACTGACTGAGTATTGCGCCTCCCGGTAAGGTATATCCCCAAAATCATGGGTTACCAACAACAGCTGTGTATTCCGAAAAATCCTTGACACTACCATGCACAAATCGTGCTAATCATCGAAAAAAAAAACTGAAACTTGTTGAGAAAATCAAATGGCGGGCGCCAAATCCAACAGTTTTTTTCAGAGTTTCGTACCATGAAGTAGAAAAGTTTGAAGATATCAGAGAAAAGGGTGTATCGCTGATCGGGCATTGCAAATAAATCCCCCTAACATTTACTCAAAAAAATTAATCCATCCCATAATTAAATAAGGAGACAAGAATGTTTGGTTTTGGCAGGAATTTAATTTTGAAGTAATGGGTACGTATGTCAAACTTATATGGAATGGAATTAGCAAGGAAATTCAGAATTGGGTTTGGGTCCTTTGTAATAGTGGAGGGGCCTTTGTTTATAGTTGAGGGGTCTTTTGTTTTTATAGTTGAGGGGGTCTTTGTTTATAGTTGAGGGGGTCTTTTGTTTTTATAGTTGAGGGATCTTTGTTTTTTATAGTTGAATGGGTCTTTGTTTATAGTTAGGTGGGTATTTGTTCTATAGTTGAGGGGTTCTTTTTTTATAGTATAGGTGGGTCCTTTGTTTTTTATATGTTGAGGGGGTCTTTGTTTTATAGTTGAGGGGTCTTTGTTTTATAGTTGAGTGGTTTCTTTGTTTTATAGTGAGGGGTCCCGCCTGTTTTATAGTTGAGGGGTCCTTTGTTTTATCGTTAGGTGGTCTTTGTTTTATAGTTGAGGGGGTCTTTGTTTATAGTTGAGGGGGTCTTTTGTTTTTATAGTTGAGGGGTCTTTGTTTTATAGTTAGGTTGGTCTTTGTTATAGATGAGGGGTCTTTGTTTTATAGTTCAGGTCTTTGTTTTATAGTTGAGGGGTTCTTGTTTTATAGTTTGTTTTGAGGGGTCTTTGTTTATAGTTTGAGGGGTCTTGTTTTACTAGTTGAGGGGGTCTTTGTTTTATAGTTTGACGGGGGTCTTTTGTTTTTTATAGTTAGGTGGCCTTTGTTTTATAGTTGAATAGTTGAGGGGGTCGTTGGTTTATAGTTGAGGGTGTCTTTGTTTGATAGTTGAAGGGGGTCTTTGTTTTATAGTTGAGGGGGTCTTTGTTTTATAGTTAGGGGGTTTTTGTCTTTAATAGTTAGGTGGGTCTTTGTTTTATAGTTGAGGGGGTCAGTGTTTTATAGTTGAGGGGGTCGTTTGTTTTTAGTAGGGGCGTCCTTTTTTTTGTTTTAATAGTTGAGGGGGTCCTTTGTTTTTATAGTTGATGGGGTCTTTGTTTTATAGTTAGAGGGGGTCCTTTGTTTTTATAGTTGATTGGGGGGTCTTTGTTTATATTGATGGGGTCTTTGTTTTATAGTTGAGGGGGGTCTTTGTTTTATAGGTAGGTGGGGCTTTGTTTTATAGTGAGGGGTCACTTTTGTTTATAGTTGAAGGGGGTCTTTTTTTTTTTGTTTTATGAGTATAGGCGGGTCTTGTTTTATAGTTTGAGGGGGGTCTTTTGTTTTTATAAGTTGATGGGGTCCTGTGTTTTATAGTTGAGGGGGTCTTTGTTTTATAGTTGAGGGGGTCTTTTGTTTTAGTTTAGGGGGTCGTTGTTTTAATAGTTTAGGTGGGTCTTTGTTTTAATAGTTGAGGGGGTCTTTGTTTTATAGTTGAGGGGGTCTTTGTTTTATAGTTGAGGGGGTCGTTGGTTAAGTTTGAGGGGGGTCTTTGTTTTATAGTTAGGTGGGTCTTTGGTTTTATATTGAGGGGTCTTTGTTTTATAGTTGAGGGTCTTGGGTCGTTGGGTCTTGGGTCTTTGTTTTTATAGTCACCCTTTGCAAAAGTGATGCCAAGAAACACTGTCACCGAGTGTCCATCAGGTATCCAGTCACTTCGAAGGATTGCAAACTCGACGATACAACTCGTCGGTCGTCCAACTCGACGGACAACCAGGTCGACCGTCATACCTAGTTTCGCCAGTGCACCCTAATAACGACAAACCCAGACCATTCTCTAATCGTAATGACGTTTTCGTTATTACCGCTCTATGCGAGTACGCCCAAATAAAACGTTCATCATCAACTGGGTAAGAAGTTCTTGTGACGAGTCATACCATCTCGACGGATAACAACTCGACCGTACTAATGCTGCCAACTCGAACCGAATTTTGTTATACACGTATCCGACTCATCTCTAACTTTGGAGTAAGCGTTTAGGTGACTATCTTTAGTTCTAGATGGTAGGAGTTTTTTTTAATAATCACCATCACAAAAATAATATATTACAAATCTCTGAGTCAGCCTTTAATCAAATGCTATAGGAAATCTAAAGCTATATCTAAAATCTAATATGTACATCTCGTCTAGGTATCTCGTGAGTGAATTGGCCGTCTATTGTGGAATAAAACAGCTTTTAAAAAAGAGTACGAGACATAAATTAATATCACCATAAATATTAATCTCAGGTACGGATTACATGTACTATCATTAGCAACTTAAGGCAAGCTCTATATCATTGTCCTCTTTGGTTGAAACCATGATGGCCAGAACCAGTCGACCAAATAATTTCAGTTCTCGTGTTGATCAGTCCCTTTGTCGTGATCGTGCACCTACATGCAACATTTCCCGCAGGGATTAAATAGTGGTGCACACCCGGATGCATTATTGTGTATGCTCTCCAATTTCTTCATTTCTTGCGATAGTTTCAAACTAATTTTCATTCAACTATCCTCTGATCCTATCGCATAGTTCTCTCACTAATCTCTATACTACCAGGGTCCCAGGAAACTTCGACGAGCGGCGCAACTTGCATACTCTGTCTTGTAGTGCTTCCAATCGCTGGTTTGCTACTTACCCAACCCCGGTCTCCATTGCATTGCTATAGGCCCCTACTATCATGGTAATGGAACATCCATTCCCTTGAAACCAACATGACATTCATCTCTAACTTGGAATAAACATTTAAGATTACTATTTATAATTACTACACAGTGTAGTAATTAAAAATGTAATCTAACTATTAAATATATAGATTCTAGCTTATATACTATATATATATATCGAAATCTTGAGTCGGGTTTTTCTGGCCCTTTTAAAATTCGAGATTTTATAGGCCAAATATTACATTATAATGAATCGACTACTTCTTAATTAAAAAACGGCATTTCTTTTAATCATGATTAAATACTTACAACGTCGAGTTGGCACAGATCCGTCGAGTTGGTACTTCACGCGCGGTCGAGTTTGGCATTTGAACGGTCGGATTAGTGTATTAGTCCTAGTAACTATGACATTCGAATCAATTCAGCATAAGCCTGAGGGCATTATCGAACACTGATTCTCATGTCGTAGTTTCGTTTTACTAAAGTGACATACTATTAATGACTCAAACTTTGCAATGTTACAGAGACCAAAAGAACCCGCCAAACGCACTCACATGCAATTCATGTGAATTCTGCAATGCTTCCATTACTGTACATACCATTGTTTTGCAATTTGATATCACAAAATGTAAATAAAAGAAATATGACGAACGATTTCTCGACCAGCAGAGTTGAAGTGGAGAATGAAACCGGAATATGAAAATTAACGACGAGGTTAAAGGTCGTAAACACGGTAAACAAACCACACCACAAAGGAACAAATCCGTTTCCGAACACATATTCATGCACGCTGCCGGCCAAGCCCATACAAAAACCTAATTTTATAGGCGTTATATGTGGGTAGTAGTTTGCCTACCTAACCTATAATAAAAAAACACACACAACAGGCGAACCTCGGTTTCTGTCCTTATTCATATCAGCATTAATTTTTAGATTCTCGTACATTGGCTTCTGAACAGTGAATCGTCATGGCAAGTTTTGATTTTTTTTTTACTTTCATCACCGAAAATTCATATTAATTACAACAGCCACCGACTTTAACCTGCATCATAAATACGGCGAAGCTTTTTTGTTACTTTTACAAATGGACCTCTATGGGTCATTTAAATCACATGAAAGTTACTGTGATTGGTTAATAACCCAACTAATTAGGCCTATAATCCATTAAAATTTCAGGATTGCAAAAAAAAAGTTGCCTTATCCCAAAAAGTTAGGAGGGATCGGAGGGCTAAAAGAAATCGGATATTTTTTTAATCGGCCTAACATTCAGAATAACCCTTTATTTTGATTAAACATGACGAACGGCTAAAATTTGGTGATTTCTTGGGTTACCATGGTCTTACTAGTCCATGAAATCCGGCCACACACGTCGAGCGCGTGCGCAATGAGTGACAGTGCACACAACAGATTTTTTACTAGAGACTTTCAATCCGAAGCCATTTAACAACCCACTCCACCAAAAACATGGCAAGAAACCCCTGGTAAATTGGCCTTTAGTCACTTTATGTTACAAGAAGGAACCACCCGGACAGTTTTGGCTAGATATCTCCGCAAGGGTGTGGCTTAGCATCCTGTCAAGGAAATATAGAAACACCGGCGCAAAAACACCGATGTGTAGTTCGCCAGTGGCGTGAATACTAAATCCCATGAGTCCTTGCGATTTCTATCTACGATATGGTCTGTTAAGGCAGTGTGATGAGAACACGAAGAAAATTTGTATTTTTTTCCGAAATGATCATTGACATCAACTACCTCATATGAACTATAAAACACACATGTTTGCATGGATGTAGATGAGGGTGAGTGAAATTAAGTTAAAGATAAGTTATCCTTCTGCAAAGTTGAACTTCGCTGAGTTCAGGAAAAATGGCGAAGTCATTTCATGCGAACGTGCTGTAACTCAGTATCTATACTGGGTTACATGTTACTGTAACTAGTTAGTTATCGGTCGAGCTGGTATGGCGGTCGACTTGGTTGTCCGTCGAGTTGGATGACCGTCGAGTTGATATCGGTCGAGTTTGCAATCCGTCGAAGTGACTGACATTCGTCCAGCATTACGTAAACATAACAGCATGAAAAAAGCACTTTGTCACCTGGGGGCCGGGGCCCTCGGTTATAAAATGATCCTTACACATCCAAGAACATCGTCAGGTATGTGTTTTGTTCAGAAAGTTTACCGTTGCTAAGATAAAATAGAATCAATTTTACAATATGGCGGGTATGAAATGATACGACGAGTGTGATGTTTTCATCCAGGGCTTTTATCACATATCACAGTAATATTGCACAGTTCTAATATTTTTATTAATACCCCGGGTATTAATTAGGAACTTTTGACCTTGGTAGGTCCGAAACAGCGTCCACCGACTCGCTAGTTTTTTTGTATTGGTAATCAGCTAAAATAAGCGTGTTCGTGTCGATTGGAAATAAATTACCGGGACAACTGTAAACTGAGCATCAATGGATACATCATTTTAATGTTACCGTAACGAACGGACGAACGAACGAACGAACACACTAACTAACAGAGTTTCTGGACGATTTGTAGGAGCTTGCTTCGCAGCTCAAAAAGGGAGGTAGCGTTATTTTCTTGAGAGATCTATGGGCAATAACTCCCAACTCAGACCAGAGGTCCACTACGTGATTTATTTTCAAAAGTGCATTTAAATGCAGTTAAAGGTCCCAGGAAATGCAAATAGAATTGAAGTGGTTTGCGTCAAGTCTACAAGGAGGGGCGAGAAAGCATTCAATATTTGGGTTGGTGATGACATCATTAGTGAAACTTTTGATTTTTCAGAGAGTAATAGAAATTCCAGGTGACTGGTGTGAATCTAATCATGACACTGACTTAAAATCAATAGTTCCACCAATGAGGTCACTGGTAGTGTATTCTTTTTTCTGGCCCTGTTTATTGGAATGGAATGCCCTGTAAAGATTTGTAGTAGGTTTATCATCTCATTTCCTGTGACCTTTAAGAGACGTTAGGGATATAGTAGGTCCTCTTTTTAAGTTGACATACTCCACAGCCAACCAGAGTTCAACTGTTAGATGACCTTAGTATGGGCAATCTACTTTGCTGCTGTGGTGGTATTTTAACATGTTAAAATGTATTTGTGAAAAACATTATTTTTATTTAAAAATGCATTATTTGAAAAAATGCAAAAGCTGCCAAATTTAGGTTTTAATTAAAAATTAAAAATACAAGTGTTTATTTGCCTTTTATCTATTTATCTATTGTCTATATTAACCCGGAAGGTAGTAGACATTTGTAACATATCTCAAGTACAAAAGGTTTGGGTGATTAAATATGTTGACAGTCTGACAAGGACCCCTGAAACGTGATTCCTAAGTGCTGTAAATGGTGCCTTAAGGAGAGGGGGCCAAGACTAAGTTTGTACAGGGGTCAAATTTTAAAATGATCCAACATGTTGAAAAGTATACCATATTATGTGTCTAACCATAAGGATTCAGAAAAGGTATAGTTTGTAATATCTACAGCCTAAAGTTTCAGAGTTATAGGCTAAAAACATCAAAAATCAATAAAAAAAAAGGGGTCAATTTCAGTTGTACAGGGGTGAAATCTTTAAGGGCGCATCAACAGTAAAGAATGTATGTAATCTTTCATAGACTTCCAACGTAAAATGGTGTTACAGCTGAACAGATGTAACTCTGCCATGCTTTGTTGGATTTTCATGAAACTTCATCGGTTGGTACTCCAGTAAATTTCGCATTGATCAATAGAGCCGTTTGTAATTATCCGGTTGCCATGGCAACGGCCGCAGCCAATCAGAAAACGGTAGGCTATAATTTAAAAAGTATAGAAGATATCAAGAAATGGCTCTAATGGTTCATATTATGTACACTCAAGATAATCTATGCAAATTTGGTACAAATCAAAGGTTGCATTGAGGAGTTATGTTTGTTCAGCTGTAACACCATTTTACATTGGAAGTCTATGGACGATTACATACATTCTTTACTGTTGATGGGCCCTTAAGTTGCTCCGATTTGAATACAAAATGGTTATGATTCAAATAAAGAATAGTTTGAGTGTCTCAAATGGTTATTTACCAAAGTAGGGGAAAACAAGGTTAAGCCCCATTGAATGCAATCGACATTTACCTTCTGGACCCCTACATCGGTAACTAAACATTTAAGACAGTCAAACCTATTCCTTATTTTAATCATATCAACTCCACCAACAATTTGCGACATTTTTTATCCAAATCGGAGCAACTTTAAAAGTTTGACCCCTGTAAAACTGAAATTGACCTAGCCAGATTTCGGGCGAGCGCTCAATCAGAACCCTTGATGAGAGAGCTAGGCCTGGCTTTCATGCTATATACGCCATGTTCGACTTCCTGCCCCTTTGTGTCCCATCCACCTTCCCATTGTACTCAGCACAAGTACAAGCAAAGTATTCACTTACCTGCTACGATACTGGCAATCATCCCAACGATCATTGTTACACAAAACGTAATCATAGAGTACCACGCATAGGAAATTGAATATATACCACCCGAGGCAGGCCTGAGAAGAAATATAACTTGGAAATAGTATTATGTTGCTATGCTATTTGATGATATGGCTGGCTGACATTTATTATTAGGCACGGGGTAAAGGCCCTTGGGGAAACTCCCTATCAAATGTTAAAAATCGCAAATTATGTATTAAAGTTGATATTCTGATTCATATCACACTTTGAGAATTTTCAGTCTAGGTTTCGTACTTGCGTGTCAAACCAATGGAGACCTAAAATCGAGGATTTCTTGGTTTACCATCGTCTGGCCTACATCCTTATAATTCCAAGAGTCCTTATGTTCTTGGGTGGCATATTACGCCTAGTTTGGAAATTACTGTATTAGAGGTTTACATGTATGAAAAACAATGTTAAGTGTAATATTCGCTAGGGCCTGCATCAAAACCTAACCCCACCGGGTGCTCGATTAGAAATGATTTATATTTTTCTAAACAATGAGACGTTTCAACCGTGATGAGCCGCCTGTCAGCCGGAAAGTGAGCTTTGAAGCCCCCCTAATAATTAATATGGAATTTAATGGTTGGCGACTTTTAAATAATTAAAAGTCTGTTATACCTTTCTGGATCGTATACTTTTGGTGGTAAAATATCACTGCTAAGGAAATGTGGCACATCGGTAGAATTCGGAAGAAAAATATCTTTTTCACATCCGTCAGTTGACAACGGTAACGCAGAAGAGGGCGCTGGATGCAATAGTGAACCGATACTAATCCACAGACCACAGACAATACCAGCAAAGAACCCAACAAGGGATCCCTGGAAGAAACATGCCATTTACCAATGATTGTCGGTGACTTTATTATGTGGATTGTTTTGACATTTAGAAATCAAATGGCTTTATGAATTAAAGTAAAAGTACCTACCTTACTGTTCGCCCAAGGTACTAACATGCCAAGTGTAAACATTGCTAGAACTGGACCGTTCACTGTCCCAGCTGTTGCATATGCTGTCTGGTCAATCATAGAAAAGAATATAATAAAGTATGATAAAGAGTGATTGCAAATAAAATATTAAATTTCGGTAGAAATCCTAGGGATGACTTCAAAACTCAATACCGGTTGCCCGCAGGCCTTGCCGGTTAAAGCCGGTTTCTAACTGTAAACACGGTTCAACCTCCGTGAACCAACGGTCAAGCGGCGGTTGAATTTAGAAGCTTCCCCGTACACGAATGAAATAATTTCACCTAAAACATTATCTGCTTTATTCGAGATTCGACGAAATAAAATATCGTACCTGTGCAATTTCCCCCAGAGCAAGCACGACATAAGCAAGTCCTATTACCAAAATTCCATAGATTAACGCTGTACAAAATAAAACAGAGCAGCCCTTAATAACGTAATAAAAACATTCCCTTTTGAGTGACGAATACAATTTTTTTCGACTAGCTTGATAAATTAAATGGAAATATATTCATGTAAATCTTGAAAAAGATTATGAACGTCCCAAATTAAAAATGCCCACTGTGTTCGTCAATTGCTAGTATTACATATCAACAATTGTAGTGTTTTTCGTGAAAATGGATATTACCTTAAAACTGTCATTTTTGTCTATTTCCAGACGTTATAAATGTCGGGATCTTAGCTTTACCACTTGAACATGTTGAAGGTAATTTTACTACAATTTCCACTCCAAATATGACCAAAATTTAGAGTATTGTTTATATCCTGAAGAAAATGACTGACAGAAGTTTGGAAATGAAAATAAAAAAATGCATAATTTAAGATCCTTACCAAGAACCTTTAAAACAATAGTGTAATGTCTCTCGTTGATTTTCGGTGAAATACATTTCTTGATGATGTCTTCTCCCGTGACTGCTGCTAAACCATTCAAAGCTGATGAAAGCGTGCTGAGAGTTTTAAAGAAACGTGTATTTACGACTCATAGAAAAAATAGAGTGTTTAAAATGCACATTTTCTGGATTTTGTATTATATAAAACCAGATAAATTATTACTTTTGTGATTTCCGTAGAAGAATATATTGAAAATAAACCCCAAATAAATATCAGTATTAAATCGACAATAGACAACCGTTAACAACGGTATTTGTTGTATTTAGACAGTACATAAGTGTATAACATAAGAGTAAATAACGGATTGTGTTGGTAATATGAGATCCACTTGATTGTATGTCAGTATCAATAGACAGAGCAACCAAGATGTAGGGTTGTCATTACTACTACTAAATATCAAAAAAGTATACTACTACTAAATATCAAAAAAGTATAACGATATCACATAGACACCGTTGACAACCGTATTTGTTGTATTTAGACAGTACATAAGTGTATAACATAAGAATAAATAACGGATTGTGTTGGTAATATGAGATCCACTTGATTGTATGTCAGTATCAATAGACAGAGCAACCAAGATGTAGGGTTGTCATTACTAGGAATTACAACACAAAACACTAGTTCCGTATGTGCAAATGTTAGACCAGGTTTAACGTTAACCTGGTCTAAGTCAAAATTAGTTTTGTCCAAAATTGACAGTTGTTTATTGTTTTTCTTAAAGTAACTAGCAAATTTCAAAGACTAAAATGCAAATTTCAAAATAAATACAAAATACCTCACTCCAATACAAAAGGAACTGTCTTTTTTTGGTGGGAGTAAACTACACTTAGACCAGGTCTAACTTTAGACCCGGTCTAACTTCTTTGTGCATACGGAAGAGTATTACAGACTGTAATACTATAATTGCATTATGTAAACATTGTACAAATCAATCAAATTGATTTAATTGGTAAAAAACTAGCCAACAAGCAAACCTTTTACATGCAAAAGTTCCCAAATTGAAAGTAGAAAAGGTACCACCAAAGAAAAAGAGCAGATCATAAACAAGTTACGGTATATTTTGGTAACGTTTTAACAGATAGTATGTCGCTACCCTGTCTTATTAATTTAATATTAAGACTTAATTATGATAGGCATTGTTTTCAGAAGAGTAAATATTATGTCTAACTACAAAAAGCATAGCCTATTGTATCGCGGTGCCAGGATAGAATAACTCGATGATCACTGCAGACATCACCTATCCTAGGCTACACTTTTTTCCATCGAAGATGGTATAAAATCGGAATAGATAAAAGCCACTACAGTGCAAGTTACCCTGGCATATGTGTAGCAAGCAAATGAATGGCAGAATATCACAGTCATGCACAGAGTTGGGTGGTTGTCTCATGTAGCAGTGCAAAGTCCTCTGATTCCAATTATTTTAAAAATTAAGGACATGGTATATGCCTACTAGGAATTTAATTTACATTTCCTAAGCAGCTAGACACAAAACTTTTGATTGGATGATAGTGCACCCATCACAGTGGATAACTTCTCAGTTCATTGACATGTAATGGATGATATGATCCATGGTTTTGAGAGTACCATTATGTGTTCAATGCCCAGATAGCACACACTATGATTTACAATATGCTCATCAACCAAGGGCACAGTTCAGTGGGTTGTACTTGTACATGCATTGACATGAACTGATCTTGTGTATTCTAGGTATCATATATTATACACAACACTCAGGGGTGTGTTTTCTAAATACACTTGTGAATGAAAGCTATTGAACTGTGCCACGGGAGTTGATACTTCATTGCCTCATAGTGTCAAGCATTGTTTTGAAACTTGTTTCCTGTAAGTGAATTTTGTAATCTCGGTGCAATGGACTGTGGTTAAAATATTTCGAATCTATTTGATAACAGGGGGCACTCACCTATGAAATGGATATGGCTGTATAAAGGCTGGCATTTTCAAACCAGCGGTATTTCAAAATTAAAGGTTGACGCATGAGTATGGTTGATGCCTGAAATATATACTGTGGTTATATTATCTCTCTAATATACAAGAGGGTTTCCTATGATCTTTGAGTACTTACACTAACATATTAAGTACTAACATCCTCGCTAAGCGATGGTTGTCTTTTTAAAAGACTATTCTTGTTAAATCTTAAAACTAAAAATTAGTTTGATTTCTTAGCCCGGGTTAATTAACCGCTTGATACAAGTTTTCCCGTATCGAAACTATACTTTGTATACATTTATATGGATCATTGTATGTTCTTTATTGTACCTCAACGCCATAAAGGGCATTTCGTGATATCCACAACCTTGCCCCGACTTACCTAGAAATGTTTAAATTTTAATATCATCTGAACCGTTGGCCTATTCTACCATGTGTGCCTAATCTTACTTGAAATGCAAGATTAGGCACACAAATCCCCAATGGTACCTAGATGTTATCGATACCTAAATCGCCTCTAACATGTACAGTCTTATTAGAAGACTAACATATCTTTTTGTTTTATCTGAGTTACAGACACGATAAATTGAACGTTTATCTGAAACTTACTGTGAATCGGACATTGGGGATAACAGCGTTTGTCCTAAACATAACCATCACCAAGAAATATCTGAACTGTAGGATATACATGCATAAAAGAGAACATATATTTAGAAATTATCATGCTGATGTAAATATTCATAAATTAAACCCATGTTTGTTTTCTTTCACTCATTCTTCATTCCTCATTCTTACTCTATCCTTTCGTTTATCCGAAATATAATAGCACAGAATCGCCCATCACCATGATATTACTAAACTATTGTTAAATCAATGCATAAAGAAGGTTGGAATGTTTACAAAACATGTCATGCATATTATAAATATTCCTAAGTTTGCAAGATTTTATGATCTCTCTTTTCTATAATGATTTGCTGTTTCCCTCTCATTTCTTATTCACATTCATTGTTAATCTCTCGCATTCTCTTCATCCCATCCTTTCGATGTCCTCTATTTTTCTATAAATTGGTTTACGCAAAATTGGTTTACGGCCCAACTAAGTACAGTTAGTAATATTGATTTAAAAATATCTCTTATCCTATGGCGATGTAAGATCCATAACGTATCTTTAACTTATCAATATAAGTAGAACGTACCTTAGAGCGGCACATAAAACTCCCGAAAGAAATAATCCTCGTACGCCAGGAACGTTTTGGAATATTTCAACAACTAGAAATGGGATAATCTAGATGTAAACATGTAAGAATAAAAATGTCAAATTTGTGATATCGTCAAACCAATTATTGATAAACTTGCGCAAGTTTAGATGACATCAAAACTCTCTAAATACAAAAAAAAAATCACTCTCTTAGAGTGCCTACGGGGCCCACTCCGAAAAGAGTGAAATTCCACACCTTTCAAACAACATTTTTGATTAAATTTCTCTTGACAATTTACTAAATGAAAAACCAAAATATTTTTAAATTATCAAGAATATATTCATCGTACATACATTCATATACATTGAGTATTTGACGCGCCATTTCCAAAGGACTCAGGGCGCTTACAGAATTGGATTAACAATAAACATGCATTAGCAATATAAACATAATACAGAGCAATTCATGTGTTTAAAGTGCTTTCTTGAAAGCATTTACAGAAGTAGAGTTCCTTAGTGTCTTTGGAAGATTATTCCACAATTTAGAAGCAAAAACAGAAAAAGTCCTGTCTCCGGCTATGTTTCCGGTTATTGGATAGTCTAAACGAGGAAATTCGGTAGACGATCTTAAGTTTATTTTACAAATTTACAATTTTAAACAATCAGATATATATAAAAGTTCAATTTTCGAAGGGCTTGAAATTTCACTTTTTTTCGAGTAGGCCCTGTACTCACTCTAAAAGTGTGAAATTTACTCGGTTGTATTTAGAGATTATTGCACCTCAAAAGTGCCCCATCCAATTACAACATTTGATTCTCTGTATTTCATACGAAAGGCTATCGTAAATAAACTTTAATTCAAAAATTCTTTGAATCCGGTATACCATTTTAACGTGAGCAGTAATTGTATGTATCACAAGTGCCCATGGGTTGCTGTACAAATATTTTTCCCCTAACAGTAAACACGCATAGTACCATAATTGAATGGAGTTTAGCCAAAATATTTTTCAGATGAAGTGAGAAAACACATGCCTTCCTGCTGATTACTGAATCCATGTTCAGTAACTGTAAAATACAAAATTAACGTAACTATAGAAACATATAAATATTGGAGCAATAAACATAATTCATGTAATATTATTGAGCACAAACTTTTCATTTACTATTCATTTTGTATGTCATAAAGTATTAACATGACTAATAATCATAAGCAGTAATCATAAAGCATTTAATGTTCATAATGAACCAGGTGTGTATTAACATCTGGAAGTGTTATATTTGTGAGTTAATATATGCTTTAACAATGGTACCAAATTCCACTATAAACGGTAACTAGCTTGGTTCACTGTCCATCTGATGTTCTAGCATGGTGACCAGCCCAAACTCACTTCTTTTGTTTCACAGTCTGGATGACGTCGGTGACCTGTGTCATGCTTTCGATCCACTCAATTGTTTTTCGCTCTCTTTTAGTGATCCCAAGCGTGCCCCTTTCCATGCTGTCAGATTCGAAATCGTTGTAGTCGAACTATCCGAAAAAGTGTCTTTGTAAACGATTTAGATGCTCTGGTCAAAAACTATATTTTACAAGACAGCACCAGCGATCATTTTGAATTTTTGGGTGAAAATGGGTAATGTCAAATTCATGTCAGAATCGGAATCCCCGCGCTCGACTTACCCGAAAAAGTGTCTTTGTACATGATTACAGCTACTCTGGCGGCCATTTTTAATTTTGGCCTCTAGCGATTTTTTTTGGGGGGGCATGGGCTATTTTTTTTCTAATAGGTCCATAGAAGCGAAATCAATCATCAAACCTTACTAGCCAGAGAATGGTCACGGAATTGAGGTTTTTGACCTAATTTTCCAACTGATACTATAATAGTATAGCCTTTTCTTGAAACGGTTGAGTGGTTGTTCTTTACGACTGTTGCCATGACGGTACTTAGATATTAGTTCACTTCTTTTATTGAGTATATGGTCCTCAGAACGGATTATTTCCAGCTTCTCCTGAATCGATGTTGATTTGTGTTTGAATGTTTTAAATGTCCCAACAGATAGAATAGTCAGAGTTTCTCCTTTTGATTTGCCTAATGTATTTTGAAAGTTGTGTTGCTTTTTCAAAAAGTTCTGCTCTTTTCAAAACTTTCAAATACTGTTAGTACTCGCTTTTAATGTTATTCATGAATCAATATTGTCTCATCATTTTTCAAATTTCTGAGTAGGTTTTTGGAAGCAAGATAAAATGAATAGGACTCCACTGTTATATCAATTGAGGTTTATGACTAAAACTTGCAACATAAATCTGTGACTGCACTATTATAAGTAAAATGAACATTTTCAGATTGTGGGATTTCAAATTACGTACTCATATGAAATGGTTTCACAAACCTGATCGTTTCTGATGATTTTCCCTGCTAAGAATGGGTCACATTGATAATAGTAAGCATAGGCCACTAGACCAACCATACAGGCAAATATTGTCATAATCACCATGCCAACTGCATACATAGAAATAGCTCTGAAAATAACAGATTTGGTTGATTGTAAAACAAATTGCCACTAATCGATTAATTCAATTAAATTTGCTTGTTACTTTCACGATTCAAACGGTCATAACATACACATATCCCTTTTACTTGATCCACTACCGGGGCTTCTGCACCTCTCCGCAAAACATCCGGTAGTGGTGTATCTGTAAATGTAAACGAGTGAAAATTTCAATCCCTAAAAGGATGAAACTCTTGTAAACCACTCCTAAATGAGTGGTTTGTACTTAAAAAGAGCAAATTTCCACTCAAAAAGAGTGAAAATCAATCTAATAAGAGTGGATTTCCACTTGTTTTCGTGTTGTCATTCGTTTAGCTCCTCAAACGAGTGGAAATGCACTCTTTTTGGATTGATGTACAAACCTTGCCTCCCAGCTTCTACACTTTTGATATGTTATTCGTTCATCATTTCTAAGTATAGCAACACCAAAATTGTTTCTGTTGCAATTGTTTTGCGATCAAACCATTATTTTATTTAAATTTCTTGCACTTATGGTGAAATATAACCATGCTGATTATAGAGGGCCTCATTCTCCTGATTCAGTTGAATCTTCACGCAACATTAGTTTCACACTTTCTTCCATTGTCGTCTATGGAGCCTGGACTATGGCTCCTACCGGACCATATCTCCTTTTACACCGGTCATGGGTGTTCCCATGACTCATATACGACCTCGATCTTGTCCATGATTCATGCATACAATTCATAAATAACTAAAAATACCTTGGAGTTGATTATTCATCTCCAACGTTTTTGGAATAACAAAATACTGATTTATAACAAACACAAATCAAAATGTGGGACTTACCCATAGCAATGTTTAAGTGATTGACAGGACAGATAACGTTGAACTTGATATTGAGTGAGACCATGCCAGTATGTCCACAGCGGAATCCCACCAATCATCGTCGACCAAATCGTGTGACGTACTCTTGGATCTGGATTAAAACTACAAAATGTCGAACAAAAACAAAGAAATTAAAACAAAACAATAAGACAAAATGGATTGAGTACGTATTGGTTTATTTCTATAGCTGATATTAATAATTTACCACTTTTGTTATTTGACACAAAGCATTGCACATGCAGAAGTGACGTAACATCAACAACCACGCATATAAAAAGTTGGTTGCCGGAAGTGCATTGTAATGAATGCGAAGGGTAAATTAACATAATCCCCGAAGCATAATTGAGAAAATTAAAAACACTACCGTGTGTCCTAAAAAGTCAACAGCAAATACACAGCGGATCACTTTAAATATTTGAAGTCTAAATTATAATGAGATTGCAATATGCATCCGTTGGTCTTCAATCGGTGTTATTTAGGAAAAATGACTAAGCATTGCTACATTTCTCTTGATACAAACCACTTTTACCAAAAGTGCTACCTTTTTTCCTCATAAAATCACATAATGGAAACCCTACTATCATTTTGTTCCATTTTTATTTCGTAATTCATGACCTTCACCCACCTAACGTAAGGAAGTTGAAGTTTATTATGCAGTATTTATTTTCAAACATTATTTTTATATATTGACAAGCTCACAGCGGTTCGTAAAAAGGCCTCTTGCCTTTATTCGTCGTCAAACGTGGGTCGGGGCGGATTAGTCGGATTTAGATGGGCGCAGAGCATAGCGCGCCGCCAAGAGAGACGGGCGCACTGCAGATCTATAAAAATGGGTTTTTTAAAAACAGGGCGTCATGTAGATCTCGAAGAATGACGGTACAGGGCGTTGCAGGGCATGGGCGCCATGTAGATCTAGAATGACGACTCTTTGTGGGCGCCCAGCCCACTTAGTATATTCCTTCACTCCCCCTTCGAATTTCGAACCGACTGCAAAAATATTGGATCTACCCGAGGAGCGGAAGGAGTCGGAAGGAGCCGGAAAATATGGCGCCCCTCTATTGAGAAATCCTGGATCCGCCCATTGGGTAGTTACAGACGGTTTTGGTATTTTCCTGCTTTGGAAAACACCATTGTGTTCTTCGGCGGTCCGGAAAGTGTGTAGTCTGTGTCACAGACTGCGAAAGATATTATCTAAATTAGACTAGTACTGCGCGAGAGATTAACGTTATCAGTCCATCATAGCGAATGCATGCAAATGAAACTAAATCTCAAATATCTCCGGAAAACGAAGGGGTTCTATGGAGATTTTTGCATCAGAGGGTCCGTTACTATGTTTTGTTTTGAATATGTATCGTAATTGGGTCTGAAATTGAACGTTTTTGTCAGGGACTTCGGTGCTCGCAAATACGGAAAAGTGAACACGCAATTGCTACGGACCGCATCCCTTTTTCCCACAATACCTTTCGGTGTTATTCTAGTCTTGAGAATTTTCATACGCTGGTTTCAATTTACGCCAACTTTTTTTTTTCAATTTTAGAAACAGAATATACGTACTTACCGGACCACCGTAATTGTGTTCAAAGGATTAAAGTGAGATTACGCAAGGACAGCCGGAAGAATAGCTGCGCTTTATTGTGTTGAATACAAAGGCGTACATCAAAACGGGGACTAAAAGAGTTAAACGGGGTAGTAAAACAGCTGGCAACACGTGCATTGGTGCTTTCTCAATGTACGAACAATCAGAATCCAGGTCAGCTGTGTGCTTCGCAAGGTCACATTCCCTTTTTAATACACAGTTCAGTGTAGCACAGTATGCTGAAACGTTTTTTTCTAGTTTCAATAAATTTACAATATATTAAAATAAAAGTAGGTAAAATCTGCATTTTTTCCTCAAAAAAGTATTTGATGGCGAGGATATTCATATCTCGCAACTTAACACTTTTGTTTAATATATGACGCATTTCCCAAAAAAAATGGCTGTTATCTAGGGAGGCACCTACTTGTTACTCATATTTAGTCACTCAGTCTATTCATCGAGGTCGGTGACTTACAAAAAAGAAAATACAAACGCTCTACTTGATGGGAGTTTCCGTAACCTGACCCATCTGACACACTTTCTTCTGACACACTTATGAATTTGGAAACCCTTCACGGAATAGAGCACATGTTTATTCCGTTAATGTTTCAAAATTCATAAGTGTGTCAGAAAAAAAGTGTGTCTGATGGGTCAGGTTACGGAAATACCCCTACTTGACCTGCTGTATGACTGCGAAAAAATACAGTCAGAAATGCAATTCGCTGCAGAAGTGCTACGTAATTAGTTGCCCTAGGAATCGGTCCAAACAAATAACATGGCTTACAGCACGGGGAATTCAAATATTGCAATGTATTTGTTTGGGACCGATTAAGTGGCACTTCTGCAGCGAATTACTGAGGTGGGTTTGGACTACTCTTGCATCCGTCATGCTTGCCATAAACAGTTTATACACGGGGTACACGTGAACATTTGTCGATTGATCTCGAACAATTTGAGGTCAAATCATAACACAATTCACATTGAAAACTCGTTTTTCCTCTCCCAATAGTGTCTTAAAGATGTTTTTCTTTCCATTTCTTTATTTTACTAACTCACTTGCTAGGTCAATCCTATGTCCTTCTTGTGATATGTTCCAGATTCCTTGGAATCCATTATGGTCAACTGATCCCTTTACGATTACGGCAAGGAAACCAAAGACACAGATGACTAGTTGGAAGACATCGGCCCATACCACCGCCTTCATTCCTCCCTGTTGAATGATGTTTTTTTATGATTTAGCTTACTCGAGAAAACAGGGTAAAAGGTGTTAAAATTTACACTGGTTACCCATTGACAAATGTAGTAAATTCAAAGTTTCTCGACATTACCAAGGCACTGAAAGGTCTATCACCTGTCTATCTGCAACATTATTTTGAAGATACAAAATGACACACCAGTTTGCATCACCATTTGAAATTCCATAAAGAGGAAGACCTCCGGGTAGTACGGGGACACTTCTTTTTTTTATTTCTTCTTTATACTGGGTCCATATTCAGAGGGAAATTCAAGTATCCCCCTGTTCTTCCATATGTGCCCACAGTCTTTAATAATTAAACAAACATTCAAAATACAATAAGCAATTAAAACAATTACTTTATAACTTAACCAAAATGTTACCTATTGCACAGAGAAAATTTTAAGAATACTGCAAGTTCAATAAAATAAACTACACAGGTGAACTACAAAAGGGCACAGTTCAAGAAAAAAAGTACATTAAAATATCAAAATTTTAACACCTTTATAAAATTATGCAAGCATAAAACGTATCAGTAGCCTCAGTAAATACTAAGTAAAATTAAAATAATATTAACTAAAGCATAATATAAACAATTTATTAAAAAGATTTCAAATATTTCTGATAGCCAAAATATATTTTAAAAAATACAACTGTAAGTTTGTATTACATACTCCTAAGTAAAAGCATAGACATACATAAAACATTGAGGAAATGTCAGATTTACTAACAAAAACTACTAATGTTTGACCCTCAATACTATACTTTTTATATAGACAATTTACCAAAAATTCTTTGCACAGCGTACCGAGAGCTGAGCTTAATTGTAATGAGTGCATGGTAGAAATGTTTTGAAGCTTATTCCAAGCAAGGGATCCCTTATTGAAAACGAGCGTTTCCCATATTCCCCCGCTTGGTTTAATGGTCTGATTTTCCATGAGTACTGGAACGATGCATATGTTGTGGGAGTTCTGAAACAAGTGTGATAGTAATTGCTAGCCTGGAGGTTGCCAGCCCTAGCCTCGTTATCCCAGTAGGTAGGGAAGAACGTGCGATGGATCTTCATCTCTGACCCAAGTCCTGCCATTAATTACCACTTACTATCAGGGCCAGCCCCAACAGCTCAGTCTTTCAAACAAGTTTGAAAAAAAAAAACCTACCTGTACTAAATGTTATTGTATTTCTGGTTGTTGTTTTCATGTTTCATTGTTATATATATGTTCTTTGATTGACGCGCCATGAGAAACTCCCTGGAATTGGCATATCACCATTATGTCCTAAAGAAAAATTACTACAAACCTGACGATCACCGCAAAAAAGGGATGAGGGCGATATTTGTTTGTTAGATCTAGGGGAAATTTCACACTAAAACAACAAGGCAGGGGTCCGATCCGGGATTTTTGAAAAGTGGCAAAAATGGTATTAAAAGCATCGTTATATTAATATCGTATTATATCGAATACTAACAATGGAATCCTGATATCATAAATAACCGAAAGCCAGCAAAGAAACATACATCCCGTCTGCAACAACACCATAATTAGATTATTTTGGAATCACTATGACTGAGATAGACAATATGGCATACATTTCATTTGATTGTAAACATTTTAAAAGTTAGACCCCGTGTAACTTAAATCGGTCCCTATTAAAAGTGATACCACAATTTTGAGAGTTACTAACACCTAGCATGCCTAGAGGGCCATACAAACCAACAACGGTGTCAAACCTTTTCGGTAGTAGGGGGTTAATGAACTCTAAAAATAAAATGATATTCTGCCTCTGAGCTAAATCAATTTGCTTGTGGCCTAGTCAAAAGTGTGCCAATTGTCAAAATTTTAATAACCTCCAAAACATGAAACTCCGGATTGAAATAGGATAGTTTTATTGTGCTAATACACAAAAAATTATGATTGTCATCTGTGATTTTGCTGGAGATACGTCGATGGTTAGGGACAAATTTTCCCAGAAATAACTAATCAAAGTCATAACTCATGACAGAAAAGGCTATTGTAAACTAATTTATGTCAATGGAGCTAAGGCAATACACATGACCCATATACAGAAGCTTGCAGGTTGGTTTGAGGAGCAACTCTTTTTCCGCTTTCAATTACAAAGATATCAGCAATGGAAAGCCAGAGATGCGCATTTTAATGCAGGCAATCAGTAAGGTAGGTTAATACTGTACAAAACAGTTAAAGCATGTTATGTAACCAGTTAAAAGGCTGGAACTTTACAACACACTCTCCTGAAACATTCACATACCCACAAGCTATGGGTCAGTTTTGGTTATCTCTGTATTATTCTCTTGGACATTATCCCTCAATGACAATATACATCCACTAAATCCTACCTCATAAATTTACCACCAGGTGCTCTATTTACAAACGACATATTATGACCATTTTCCCATATTTCACATTATAAAAATGATACAAAAAAACAGGTTAACAAATTCAACAAATAACATTACCAATAATATCACATCTGCTTAAATTCATTATGATATATCATAAATAATGTTTGTCCTTTATGATAAAAACTTTCCTAAAATTAAAAAGAAAATAAACAAACGTAAGAATAAAGAAAGAAGATCAAATCAAAACTATAGAAAAACAAATGACTAATACAAACATCCCAATGATATAAACACAAAAAACTTTGGTTAAATATTGCACAGTGTAACTTGTCAGTTTGCTATCAATAAATAATTGCCCTGGTAAGCACCACCCCTCGTACACTACTGCTTTTCAAAATGAAAAATAAAACCTTAAAATTTTACTGAACTTGTAATATGAACTAAAATATTTATGTAGGCCTATAGCATTTTTTTCACAGCAGAATATTATAATATCAAATATAAATGTTATTGTTGTTCTGAAAAAGCATGACACATAATACAACAGAATAGGTCAAGTTCACCGTCTTGACCTTATGAGTATCGGGTACACAAAATCATATAAAAGCGTCACGCTGTTTACACATGGCTTTTCAAAGCTTTTCACTAACAATAGGAAAACAAATACACTACCAGTGGCTTGTTACTGGTTTAGCGAACACAAACGGCTGTTAAATCACAACTCATGCATTTATTTACAAACAGGAAGTGATATTTGTCTAGGAAGGACTGCCTAAACAGGAGGGGTCGGCAATTATGAATAGAATAAAAAAAAAATACTTCTAGTAGTACAACTAGTCAACATGCAGAAAAAGTCAAAATGGTTTCAATAAAAGTCAACACTTTTTCATTAAATTTGGTTTACAAATAGGCTTTCTATCATGCTTGAAATAGAAGTACATTGCATTCAATGGGGGGGGGACGTGTCTGTCATAAAAGATTGTTGATTGGCTAGCTAGCAGTACACACAAAATGAATTATTAATTGCCAGTTACACTGTGTATTGAAATCAAAAGTAAACCAAACCTAATTAAGACTTTTCCTTGGTGACCTATACAGTAGGAACGACAAACGAGCCATAGAGCCGTGCGGTCAACTCTTTGCGGGGTTTTCATTAGCAATTGTAATTGATTCAGATTAACACAGGAGAGGACCAATTATTCCCACAGGCTGCAGAATAAGTCTAAATATGTTATTTTTAATAAATTTACCCTATGGCATGTGCTGAAGCATAATTTCGGTCCAAACTGTAATAGAAGCTTTACAACCACGTGTGCGCTAAAAGTCGTATGCTGGTCGTCGTTCGGTCATTCATAGGCACTGACTGATACGCCTGATTGGAGAATTACTATCTGAAGCAAGCCATTTAAGGTTATGGTGTAGTAGGATGGGAATTGATAGCCATGACATTAAATCATTTACGCTTCTCTTGTATGTGTCCTATTTTTAAACAGTAATATTATAACATACTATTGTTGTGAGAAAATGCAAACTATTCCAACGATACACAATGATCCTGTGAAACTCAGCCCAGTGTGTGGGGAGATAGATAAGACTTTCATCGGTACAATGCGTTTTTAACCAAGGGAATCAGAGTCCAAGATTATAAGGAAAACACCCGGCAAATAAATAGTACAAGCTGAAATTTTTCAGGATAGTTTCCTGATGATGTAATGAGCAACATATCAAAAAGTCCCCAGAATCCCCGGTGTGCTATTGTGAAATAAGGGGTAAATTAATACAGGGCGTCAAATATAAAGTGTTCCAATTGCTTTAAAATGTTATTACCAACGTTTGTGTCATGTTAATAAAGATTAAAAAAGTAATTTGCCCCTACTGCGACCTATGGATTATTACTATATGAAGTAACTGTTCAAGAATCATACTGGGGTTAAATGCTCGGAGTGCTCCGATTCTTTCAAAAGGTATCACATGTTCGTCTAATGGGTATAAACTGAAAAGATATACTCAGTAGTTTAGGTAATTTACTTGACACAGTGATAGGGTTCATTAGGGCAGGTTTCTACTGGGTCTATGGGGAGTGGTCACAAGCCACTGACCAGAAAGGGCAATATTCGAAGTGTAGATAGTGTGAATGAGCAGTTGCCATAATATGGTCACATAACATGTACGAGTAATCTGGAATTAATTGAATAAAGTCGTACTCTTTTGAAAACTTTACCCCACGATGACCCTTGGACATATTTTGACCTGCATACCTAAAAATAAAATTCAAAAAAGGTAGACCAAAAACTATACAGATTTTTTATCAGTTTGACCTGAAAAGAATCGATAGACCCTGAATTAGCTCAATTGAATCATTGGCATGTTCCCCCCTGTATAAACTTTACCCCCTTATTTCTCAAATAGCAACCACGGGGGATTCCTGGGGACTTTGATATGTTACTCTCACAATATTAGGAACCTATCCTGTAAAATTCAGGTTGTACCCTATTTATTTCCGCCCTTCTGGCTACACAGGACCAAAAGTTCCTGGACTATCAACGTCCCGTCATACCAAAGGATGGTAAATCTTCTTAGGATTCCTCTATATAATTATCGTCGGAGAGAGATGGTCCAAGTTATGGCCTGACCGTAAAAGTTGAGTATATACACAAGTTTTTTGCTGAAAATGATAGATCAGGGTGTGCAGAACAAGAATCTGCCGGGTGCCACCTGGATCTTGGGTTGCGTTTTGGAAATCCAAGATGGCGTCGCCATAATGAAAATGATCTATTCAAAAATATATTTCAAAACTATGGAGGTAATAGACCTTTTACTATAGGATCAATGAACAAGTGTATGCACTTGTAACATTAAGTCATACTTCAAATTCAAAATGGAAGCCAAATCCAATAATTGTAAAAATTTAGCCATATAACAGAAAATACCTGCGATAAACAATAGACATGAAGTACTTCGATTATGTTGTTAGACACAATAATATGTATTTCTCATATTTTAAAGTGCAAACATGAGTCAATCAATAATTTTTCGCAAAAAATTTTGTATATATACTCTTGTACGGTCACTATGAACTTCTCTATGGACTAATATTTGGTTATCCTGGATGTTTCTGTACACATAAATGAAGCATACACCAAGCAACATACACAGTGAATATTTTGAGATTCTGGACAAGGACAGGAAACGGACCTATACACCTCGATATACACCCACATACACATGTTAACTTACACACACCTCTAACACACATGAATTATACTTGTTTTTCTTGAGGTTTATTTCCAAAATTTTAGTATACTATAACAGGGTCTTCCGTACCAGAGGTTTCCCGGGAGGATTCGCATTTCAATTTAAATTCACTTCCATTTAGAAATCGCTGCACATTTTAACACAAACTACCAGAACTAATTTGTGTGCATAGCATATTTATTAGATTCCAGAAATAAAAGTTAGGTAGTGTGGTAAGCTAGTCGATTTATATTTCGACATCCAGATTTTACGATAGACCCCTTGAACAAAGAAAGGATAAAAATTAGATGACATTTTTAGTATTTTTATTTACTTGAAGCACTCACCAGCTGCAACTGCTAAACAGGGTGCGTAGACAACGATACCAAGATAAATAAGCTGGATATAGAAGATGTAATTTTGAAACGTTAGGGTCAAGATACTGTTTGAATTTTGCGAGGTCCCCAATAGTCGAAACATCACGTCATGTACTCCTCCACCACTGGCGAGTGCCAAATTGTGCAAAACGTTTTTCTATGGAGTGTGAACTGCGCACTATGATGAGATTGCGATTTATTCCGTATTGAAGTACGTGTTTACACAATTTGGCACTCGACGACCCTCACTTATATATATGAGAGAGAAGTTTGAGTTGCTAATAACCTCTGTGAATTACTGTCACGAATAAGTACATTCAAATGTGAGAGAAATTCATGACAGCGCGAACGTAGCATTATTAATCGCAAAGAATTTTACTGTTGATGGGACTCGAATCCACAACCTCTCGATTAGATCTCGAGTGCGCTAATCCATTGCGTCACCACGAGTATTTACACCATATGGATTAGCGCATTCTCTCATATATGTAGTACTTCTGAGTTGTTATTGTGTCGAAATTTCGTATGTTGATCACCTCATGATATGGACGGCATTATGCTCTGAACGCTATGGTGTAAAAACTCGAACAGACCCATCACTTGCCGTGGTGGCGCAATGGATTATCGCACTCGAGATATAAGCGAGAGGTTGTGGGTTCGAGTCCCATCACATAAAGTTTCTTTTGCGATATAATGCTACTATCTTCGCACACCATGTCATCAAATTTACTCATATCATTCTATATATATATAATTATACATATATATAATATATATACTATATTATTATAGAATATAGATATAATATAATTAATAATCTATCTAGTATACTATCTTCGGTACATACATGATCATCGATCGGATGGAATGTTAGTAGCTGGAGCATTTCAGAGAGAAACACTATGAATATTATAATACTCACGGTCCACACATAAAAACAAACCAAAGTGCAATGACGCACAGCGACACCAAATCGCAGCTCAAAGTACTGGATTTCAGAAAGAAAAAAAAAACATATTTAATACAAACTTAGTACAGGCATTAAAGAGTTACTAGTACTACACTATCCTCAGCCTCGGACCCACAACTCGCACAATCGAATCAAAAATTTTGGTACCATGGGAAAGCATCTTTTTTCTCATTTAATCTGCAAAATATTTTGACTATCTGTTCCACTTAAAGGCAGAATCAGATATTTCGAAATTTCATTTTTTTTTTGTGTGTGTGTATTAATTCAAAATAGTCAACAAGAACTACAGATAGTCACCTAAAATGCTCAATTCCACCAAAGTTTGAGCTGAATCGGATTTTTCGTTTTGATGCAATAAACATACAGTGCCATAGGATACTGTGTATAACAAAAATTCCGGATCCGGAATTTTATAACAAATGACTTCAAATTGAGCTTAGCTATTTTACACAGTCGTTAGTATATGGACAAGCACTATATATATCCATGTATAAAACACGATTTGTTTGAAAATTCTAGGTGCCCTCCTCAGGAAATCTCTGAGTCGGCCTTTAAGATGCTACAAGCTGAAATATGGTTTGCTTGCGGTTTCCTTAAAGTACTTGCACAGTTATCCATGGGCTATTGTAATATGGAATTAAGGTATATTGGTGATGGCCGTTCCTATGAAACCAAGAACATTATATGTTGTAATCGGGCTGGACACCTTTAATTTGACTTGTTTTTACGGATGGGTGTCAATGAATGACTTTTGACTATAATTTAAAACTGTAACTGAGCGTTGCTGATTCGTTGCAACTTTGGCCATATGTAAACGTTGTAATGGTAGATTCGTCAGCAGTTCAAATACGGTCAACCTGCCGGGGGGTGGCATGGCCCTTTCTCATGGCCATTCCTCTTCAAAGCAGTCAACGATTATACCATTGTACGTAGGAAATCGTCTTTTTACCTCTGCTTTTACTTTCAGATTACTTTCTTTTCCAGTTTAACTGCAAGTGGTCAACGTGGCTACAGCTTTAGAAATTGTCAACATCTATGAAATACCTGACATCCGTAGAATTGATTAGACTCGTTAATGTTATATATCTATGCTTAGACGACAACGACCAAGTTTTTCAATTCCAGAAAATATGTAAAGAGTTTCTGCTGTAGTCGCTGCAAATAACTGTAAAACGTCGTTTTAACTGTTGTGAGTCCCAGCTGCCAGTTAAAACGAGGTTTTTACGATCATTTTTAACAGGGTGAAGAGATTGTCGGTATAGATTTCAGATCTCAATAACGATAAAATAATAATAATAATACGAACAGAATGATAGTGTTGTAAATGAAAGTGATAATATTATTTAATATTGTATAAATTATATAGATAATATACATTACCAGTTATAAATAATAATGGAAAAATGGCAATAATCACTTCAAATTTATATAAAAAAGGTGAAGTGTCATGCCGAGCAAGCTCGTCCGCGGGGTGCCCATCTCTCTTTCCTTAGCGTTTGGGCCAGATTCCTCCCGATACTATTTGTTGGGGGTGGGGATGACGGGTTCGCCACCCCTCCCGCACAACGAGTCTGTTACCTTCCCAGCATTGAATAATGCTGGTACCCATTTATACACCTAGGTGGAGAGGAACAATTGAGGTAAAGCGCCTTACTCAAGGGCACAACACGTTGGCCGCAGCGGGGCTTGAACCCACAACCTTTGGAGTGTGGGGCGAGCGCTCAATCCACTGGACCTCACGTGCCCTCAAATGTACATAAATTTACACTAAATTGCGATTGACGAGGTCACTTCTAAACGCAGAGCGTGAGGGTGTAGTGACCTATATTGTTGCATAAAAGCATATACAGGGTGTATCTATCAAAAAATTTTAAAAAATGTACATGGACTCTGACCTTAATATGTTCAATCAACCGTAACTTTGCTGACATAATGGCAATACTACTTTACACTACATATTTTGAAATTGCTTGAAAAATTAAGCATATATGAAAAGTTTTGTACACCCTCCCGTTTTTCTCCCATTCTAATGGAATAAAAACAAAATACATACTTGTTCAAACGTGTATAAACGGGCTTTTTGAGCTTAGCAACGAAATTAGAATAGCAATGTTTGTTTTCCTGGTTCTCTAATGAAGTCTTCCTTCAACATTGATTTGTACCTTTGAATTTGAAGAATTGTCTTCAAAGTTATTCAATATTTATATGACAATGGACTTGAGCTACATGAAACTAAACATATACTTCTGGGTATCCTTGTTGTGGTTTTCTCACTGAAACTGTTGGGAATAGGTTTTCGTACTTGTAAAAATAGTTAAATTAGAGAGAATAGAGTTATTGACAAGAGCTTCTTGTTTTCGCCAACTGGACCAGGTGATAATTGGCCTTTGAATTGGTCACAAAATTCAAAATTTTCAGATTGATAATCTGATATATTTTATTAATTGGCTTCATGCACTGATTATCACTGAATTCATGGAATCTGATTATCTGCATTTTATCATGTGAAGCTAAGGTTAGAAAGATTTGTCACCAGAGTCAGACACAATGATGGAACTAAAAAACATCAGCTGAACTGTGTAAATCCCATTGGATTGGAGTAAGAATGCCACGTTAAAAATCTGTCTTTATTTAACGGAATAAATACCCATGAAATACCGGAATCCAGCTGAACGGTAGTAAGGCTGAATTTTGATGAATTTGCGGTTCTGATTGAAGAAGGTTTTGATGTTTTATCTAGGTTGTAGAAGAAAACACATATTTTGTGAAAGTCATTAAAATGCTCAAGACTCTTAAATGCAGTAAATGTACTTTCTACGATGCACCGTATTTAACGGTTTAGAATACTGGCAGCTGCGGATTCGGTATTTTACCGTTATTTTTTCTAACAGTGTGCAACAGCATAAGAATCTATTCATATCTGTTCTCATTTCTTCCACTTACTTCATTTTTTCAGCATATCAAGTAGAAAAACTAGGCAGATTATGGAAAACATCAACTGCGTAAAGAAAGACACTATCAGTGATTCATCCCGATGAGACAAACTATTTTAAATTTACAGAAATAGCTTGGAATATCTGTAGATCCTCATAAGTTACTTTTTACAACAAAAGAATCGACAGGAAAAAAGGAAGAAAAACGGCAGTGTTCAAAGATATGACTCTCCGTTCAGTATGTTGTAGAAGGTGTAGTTAGACCACAATGACTAAAATATCCGTTTGTGTCCTTATTAGCTGCTTGGCCTTATCATTTATAGGGTAGTTAGGCTACCTGTAATTGTTACAGAATGCTAAAATCTGATTTTTTGATTATTTTTTTCAATTGTCTGATTTAGCAAATCACTGATAGTGCTTTAAGTTGGGTAAACAGCTATGGTTCAAATTTTGTGTTTCTTATGCACACTTTTTTATATACACTGTATAATAGCTTACAGTCATAACCTCACAAGAGCAGCAAACATAACAATGACAAGGGAACAGGCGACCGTTAGCATGATGATGTTTTGCTATTAGTACTTCAAATACATTTACAATGTCCTATAAACAATTAAAACGGACAAAGGTAGGGGAGGTTTTTTTTAAATGCAGAAGAAATTGCATATAACTTCACAAGTTGGGTAGGTAAACAGCTATGGTTCAAATTTTGTGTTTCTTCATGCACACCTTTTTATATACACTGTATAAAGCTTACAGTCAATAACCTAACAGAGCAGAAACATAACAAATGCAAGGGACAGCGACCGTTTAGCATGATTGATGTTTTTGATATTGTACTTCAAAAATACATTTACAATGTCCTATACCAATTAAAACGACAAAGGTTTTTTTTAAATGTTTTTAAGTTTTTTATATATTGTTTTACAATATATCACATTATTATGCTTCATTTCAAAATACGTAGATGTTGTGCATGTAAATGGTCTCGTCCTGTACCGGGAAAGGGGGTATGGTATTCCAGGGGGATATTATGACTTTCCAAGGGGGCCATAAGCCCGTTTTTTGCCTCGTTGAAAATAACTGAAAAAGTATTTTGGGTTGATTTTGCTTACCCTAAATGAGTAATAGATGTGATCTTAAAAATGTACCCAAAACTAATATCTTGATATAATTTTGCTACCCCTAACTGAGTAATAATTATATGTAACTCTTTTTAAAAGTGCATCCTAAACAAGTATCTGGATATCTGCTTGTGAAAACAGGCTGAAGATGATTACGAAAAGACCGAACTCATGTCAATTGGCAAGGCAGAAGTAACAGTACACCTTCCATACTCTTGGAAACGAAGGCATCATCAAAGTGGCCAACACTTTAAATGACTAAGCGCCTACGTAGTGCGGATGGATCAATGTCAAAGAGTGAACAAACAGAATTGCAAAAGCATAAGGAGCATTTCGAGAATTGGACATAATCTGGAAAGATCGTACAACAACTTGGAAACAAAGATGAAATTTACAATTTTATGCATGTTTACACCCTTCTCGATGCTGCCGAATGCGGGGGACCCTCAACAGAAAGGGACGAAGCAAACTAGCCAAACTAGATGCATTCGACATGAGATGCTAAAGAAGAATCCTGAGGGTCACTGACACAACATCATTCACATCATCCTTCGGCTGCGGAGCAGGCGATAACAAGATTTCTCCATGCACTTCTATCTTTGGCCAAGATGCGGCTATCGGCTCAGCTTGTATCATGCCTTTATCATACCCTAGCACACGTTGGATGTGGCTAAATAAGGGTGCGGCGACGTCCGGTATCCGTTGCCATGGATGGTGGGTAGAGATCGTATCTTCTAGCAGGCTATTCCTCTGGCAGACAAAGGATATGTCCAGGAAACTCAGCTGGCGATGTTTTACAAGGTGGATAAGAGGCTCGTGTTAGTCATTGAATATAAGAATGGTGTTTGAGACACGGTCTTTCCGATAGCATAATCCTATAGCAAAAGGTAGCAAATGCGTTGATGTTGTTTGCCCATGTCTGGTTGATAGCACCCAGGATTCACAGCCAAGAGTAGGATGGTCACCACGGTAGGGTTGAATAACTTGACTTGGCTAGTTTAGGAAGCAAAACAACATGGCTCCAATAAACCATCAGATCCATGACCAAGCAGCCACAGCTAACAGTTATCATTCGAAAACGGCGTCTGCAATGGTTTGGCCACACACAGCGCATGGATGACAGTCGTATCTCCAAAAGTTTGTTTCGTTCGTTGGAATCCGACGCATGGAAAGAGAAGACCAGGGAGGCCAAGGACCAAGTGGAAAGAGGTCATTCAACGAGACATGGACAGACTAGGATTTGGATGGACTTGGCAAAGGCAGAAACAGCAACCCAAGACCGAAAAATGTGGCAGTTTCTTACAAGTCAGACAGGAGGTCCAGAAATGCATGACGCTGATTTTTGCTTCCCTAAACGAGTAATATATGAGACTCTTTGAAAACGCACCCTAAACAAGTATCCGGATATAATTTGCACAATGCTAATAATTCCTCAAATTACAGGTGCAACGTGAGATTTCAAGTCATCCATATTTTCTGTGATATTTAGTGATTGAGATTAGACACTCAATAGATTCCTTACCCTTTATTTGGCTACAGAAATAACTTAAAATGCAAACAAAAGGCGATTTGCATATGCTTATTTTTTCAATAAAAAGATAAGCTGAATTTCGTATTTGCTCCTACAGGAAATAAGAAATTTCACTTTTTTTCTACCAAAGAAACAGTTCTCAGCTTAATCCTTTCAAATGGAGATATTTTTGCTAGAGACCTTTACACCAGTGCAAAAATCAGAATTTTTCGCATTTTTTAGTGACACATGTTATTTGAAATCTCTCGGCGCACCTTTAATACCCTTGGGAAAATTGATAGCTGCTTTGTGCATAATTACAGCTAATTACATTGATAATCTGTATTTTTCATATTTATTTTTATTATTTTTTTTACCTTCTTCTCTGAAGTCCTGACCCCTCAACATGAACATTTCTGTGTATATCTACGAGCGTCCTCTATCATGTCCTGAAGGATAAAATAAAGACTGATAGATTTGTTGGCCATTTTTCGAATTCCTCCCGCTGACTTATACTCATGTGGTTTTTACAATGGCGACAATTGTCCTTGCAAAATACCTGTACAATATCATGAACGCCCGTGCACGCCGCACAGAGCCCAACACACACCTAATGAGTCGATTTGGTGTTCTATCGTTTCCTCTCCTGCATTCAATTCCAACCCTTCCACCAATATAGCGATAAATTTTGGTTGACCCTTAGTTCCTTTGATCCTTGTAGATCCCTAAAATTGAATTCCCGGCTTCGCAAAGTGGTGGACAAAAATATGAAAAATCGCGAGTTTTTTACGAACCGTCCCCCCAGAATATTTACAGCTAACGCGTGAACTCTCTCCGCGCAAAGGGGGCGGTCAGTGTTGTGCACCGAAACGCATCAGCGTAGACTTGATTCAAATCTTGACTTGGCACCAGCCATTCGTACTGAGGTATAGTTGAATTGGGGCGTTTCTTTCTTTTTTTGTGCAGTTTTTTGCAAGATGTTAGTACTATTGTTGAAGACCTGTCAAGTTCCCTTGCCGTTGTACCAGCCCTCTAGGGTGAAATCCACTTTTCAGTTTTCAGAGGGTTCCAGACCACCCGTTTTTACTGGGGTAACTGAGTTTTGTTAAAACCAATCTAGCGGCAGTTTTGAAATGACTTGTTTTTAGGCTAAAATGATTTCTGATTTCAAGGTCACGCTACACTTTTCATCCAAGCACACATTATTATGGTAATTCAATCTGGGTCACTGTGTTAAGAAGGCGTGCACCAGTGAAACTTACCAGTGAAATCGGAGAAATGGAGAAATGAGAAAGGAAGAAATCAAGAAAAAAAAAACATCAAAAATGCCTTTTTAGCAGTTTAATGTGAAAAAGGTCCAAACTGTGGATTTACGAGTATCACACCCTACCTAAAACATATAACCTGACCACTTAAAATTTATTCTGCATTGAAAATTGTGGATCTCAAAATATATTACATTAGTCAACTAATCATATAACACAAAGTAGTAATTCTGTTGCTTTCTTGGGCAATCGAAAGATCATTTTTTTGCTGCGTCGTCATTTAGGACAACTACCCTTAATATACTTTGCTTGTCAATAATCAACAAAATGCATTAATTACTATGAGCTGATTTATCCTTCATGACGATTAATATATGATGCAAACACAGGCCCGTAGACAGGAATTTATTTGGGGGTAGGATTACAGAAGTGGACTTTTTTTCGAAAAACAATTTGTTTAGGCTCGCTGCGCTCGCCGGTTGCCTCAACTTTTTTTTACCGTCGCCTCCAAATTCTGAAGAGCGGGGGGATATAATAATAGAAGTAATGCATTATCCAGTAGTATTGACCCGTGCATTCACCGATAGTTATTCAGATAACCACAACACATTGCACACTCAAAACAGCAGCTTTTAGACAAGCGCCAAACTTCAACATGACAAAGCGGACCTTCAACATGACAAAGCGGACCTTCAACATGACAAAGCGGACCTTCAACATGATAAAGCGGACCTTTGTCATTTTGGGGGGGGGGCGTCGCACCCCCTGCACCCCCTGGCTACGGCCCTGTGCAAACATCTCTGTAATCAAAGATGGGTGGGTTTCATTTTAAAGTTTATATCTTGATTAAATGACTCTGCCCCCATAATAATGTTTTCCGAAGTTCATCGTAAGGAAAACTAGTTTAGCGCCTGTCGGAAAGAAGCACTTCGCGTCCTTGGTGTTGCTCTTTAAGCTCCATTGATCGCCGAGGAGTGTTATGCTAAATAGCATCCTCAATGCGCCTTTGTCCAATCATCGCTCATCTTTCAGGCTTCAGTATCCAATCGGATCATTGCATGTCCTTATCCGCTGTATGGGCTTCGCGTCTTTCGGTCACAACTCATCAATGCTTCACGTGTGTAGGATGGTTTTCTCCTCTCTCATATTAAACTTTTGTATAAATTATTTTGTCGTTGGCGTTTGTGTGTGGACAGGTTTACGTATGGTTGAGGAGGTTTTTCTTCATCCATCGTATGCTATACTCTACACTTACCTTGCTATGTTACAAAGCTGTTAAATTAACTAATTATCCTCGAAAGGATCCACGCCAGTTGAAGGGTTAACGTTTCATGAGTTTTGCTAATGGAATACACCGGAAGGAGACCAATGTTCGAAGACCTGGCAGCACTGTAATACGTCGCCTTCGTATTTACTTCTGTACGAACGACTTTGTTTTCAGTGTGATGAGTTTTGCTACTTCTTCGGTTGAAACCGCGAGTGAAACGGTGAGATCCCCTTGTTATATTCCTTTTGTATCAATCGAATCAATCCTGCCACCAATTGAGCATTAAACGCCCACTTCGGTTGTTTTGGTTTGCAACCGTTCTTTGTCAGTCAAGCGAATGTGTTTATACGCGTTTTAATTCCAATGAAAATGTTGTGTTACAATCGGATTTATTTCTGGCATTGGCTTGCCATGCACCACCAAATTTTTAAATCATTGCTACATTTGTTAATGAAGGGTCGGGCGAAATGGGTAGTGTTGGTGTCATACAAGGTACATTTAATGATGCGAACCATGAACCAGAGCGGTCTATAATTATGTCAAGGCCAGTTAACTCTCATATGCAAATCTCACTTTTGCATTCCAACATTATTTTTCCTGTTCAAACGCCCCTTTCATATTGCAATTATTGAATGTGATAACTGGTCATAGGCTTCAGTTATTTTATTCCAAACCTGCCTTAAGTTTTAAAAGTCTTTGCTTTTTCCTTTTATAACTATCGTGTTCTGGAAAGTTTTACATGCGGGCGCATTCTATGTCTAGGCCCTTCACGGTGCTATTTTGATCTTTTTTCTTTCGCTATAGTTTATAAAAATCAATGCCAATGTTCGCAGTTTAATTGCTTTTATTCACCATTTTAGTGTGTCATTACACACCCGGTAATTTTAATTTTTTTTATGTTTTTCAATACCCGTAGTGCTCGTTAATCCTCTTGGTTACCATATGCCCATCCAAGTATACTGAACTGAGCCCTTGGTGGATTAGCATGCTTTAATTTCCTTGCATGTTGTTACTCAAACTTTTTTATGCAGCGTACATCGCCAGGTTGTGAACCTAAAAAAAAAAAAAAAATAATCCGGCGTTTAAAATGGTACAGGCATGTGGTAATTAGCACTCGTGGTCCAAAGTAATGCTTTTCAGCAGATCCTAAATTTTCAGTGTCATTTCATTTCTCGTTTTTCCAGCTATGCAAATGCCAATTCAATTTTTATTAGTTTTATTTTTTCTCCAATCATACTAATATAACATTCAAAAATTTAATTTTAATTTTAAATACTGGTGGAGGGGTAATTAGAACTATGGCATTAGACCTTTAAGAACCCGTCTAATCATCCCTCCTTTTCTTATTATTAATCTTTACCAAAATATCTTGTCATTTGTTACCCAAGGTATGCAAGGTTTTGTTCCACTAAAATTGTATTTTTATTCAAATTTGGGGACTTATAAAAAAAAGTGTAATTGGAGGCCTATTCTTGTGAGGCTATAGAAGTTCTTAGATTTTGCATGAATTTTTCAGTCACATTGCATTGTTCAGTCACTGCGATTCAGTTGAATCCTCTCATTTTGTGCCGTTTGTTACTTACTTGCCTCTACGTGCCTTTCAAACAAATTTTCCAGTCAACTTTGCGCATCCTTTCTATGCTAAAGGATTTTTTCTTTTTAGTAATAGTTTGGTAGGAATCAACCTTTTCTCTTGTAGTACTTTTTCCAATGGAAATTGTGGGCGATTCACTATTTTTTTAGGTTAAATTCACTTTGATTCTCAGTAGATAATTATGTTACGTCCGTCAGGATGCCGGCCTATTATGCCTAATTTTTCTTTGGTACACCACAGCTGTTGGGTACATAGAACGGTTCAATCCCATTTTCAATTCAACAGGAAAAGACAAGTCCAAGCACATAATAATTAGCTATGTCTTTTTACTTAAGTTAATGTATAAATTTTTTGTTTTGGGACTCAGTTTTTGGATCCAAAATTGTCCTTCAAGTTTATAAATGCAGCACAATTAGGGAATCGACTGAAATTCAGCTGAAAAAATCAATATGGCGGCCATGAGGTATGATGTATATAGTAATACAAAACGTGCCAGCAAGTTTAGGCTATGTTTAAGCCATGCAATTAACGTCTCTTATATTTAAGTTAATTGTGTAACAATGTTATTGAGTAAAGACAATTGAAGACAAAATTGTCCTTGGTTTAAAAAGGCGAAATCTAGGAATTATCGCCTTTGTTAGCTTAAAATTCCATATGTGGCTATGTTACACACAGGTCAGGTGCCTACTGGCTATGACGTCATCGTAGGCGTTCACAGGTCAGAATACCTTTCAAACACAAACAAATGAGCTTGTTTCTGCAAAATGATCTTATATTTTATATAATATAACAGATTTAAGGATTTGTAATGCGTTCAAGAATTTGGTATATGTCACAAAAACATTTACATAAATCAATATACACAATTACACACAATTTATATAACTGATACTTAATGTTCAAAAAGGGCGTTGCAGTTCAACGGATTGATATGTTCCTCTCAGCGAAGACTCCAAAATGAAAGCGCACAAGTTCATACAAAAATCAGGTATTATAGTCCAAGGGAATCTTCTCAGTCTGAAGGTAATTCTTGGTCCAGCAGTTCAAGCGGAAGGGGCTTTCCCTCGACGACAACTGTTCCACAATAATTAAATCCAGGTAATATACCACAATCAGTCTGTCGCTGATGTCCTCATATAGGACCACAATTGGAATCCCTTTTTGATCGAAAACTGAAGCTCTTGGCTTAAAAGACGCAGCAGACAATGTAGCTATCAAGCTCCGGCGGCATCCAAGTAATAAATCCTGGCACTAGATGTAGAAATCAAATCTACCCTTATTGTAGAGTAACTAGCTATATTATACTGTATGCTCCAGAGCTCTAGTTAGCTCCGATACAAATGCTGGCCTATCAGTCCCTTCAGTCACAAAACTACTATTTATCTTCACACAGCTAGAGTTCACCTTTCGAAACAAATCATTACATACACCCGCATGCTAAACATAAGCTTACACTAGCTGCCAATCGGAATTCATCACCCGAATTCTAACTGGCCATATTAAAAACTTTGTGGGGGACTTCCTGATCTTACAAGTTTGATTTTAAAACAAAACAAGTTGGATTCAGTTCTAAGTTTACATCTTGGGGAATTCCCACTCCCCTATGTGCATCAAACAGGGGCAGTTGCAAAAACAAACTAGGATATTCCCCTTTCTCTTTTTACAGTAAACAAAGTGCTTTTCCTGTGTGAAATACTTTCCAGAATAAAATGCGAAATCATATTTTTAAAGTTTTAATCAGAAAAATGGAGGCATAAACCCATCCCCTTTATATCTTGGCACTAAATTTAATGTTACTGCCTCATTTTTATGGGCCCATTATTGGTACATATTGGGACATGTGGCCACATGTTGAGTGTTTTTATATATCAACTTTTTTGGGATCAATTCTGCCTCTAGTGTATTGTATAATGATAAATCATTGTTAAGTGATCTCAGATACCATGATATTTTTGTTAAATTCTATCGTCGTCACAAATCCGTCGGAGGTTGTTAGAGTGATATATCTCCGCTCCATGGTAGTGATGGCCGTTATAGCCGTAGCAAGTCTCCGTCCGATGTACGTAAACGCTATCTTCTTCTAAGTTATTGGTTCAATTCATCTTCTTGTGTATTCTATCCATGATAGTTTTATTTTGGGGGCACGATTCAATTCAATGTTGGGCTAACCTTATTATTTTAGGAGTTCTTTCCTGCAGAATAGTCTGGTTGGCCTATTTTCTGCCTCGGTACCAGTGTCATTATAATTGACCTCTTATTCCTCGTGTAAGGTATCCTCAGCAAGACATGTTAATTTTGATAAAATAATTCGTCGTCAGAATTAGCGATGTAATTTGCTGCATGAAGATGACATTCCTTGGGACGGTCGTTTAGTGGCATTAGCAAGTCTTTCGGTCCGATGCGTGTAAAAAAAACGCGCCCGTCCAGTCCGTAACGTCTTAAAACACTAGTTACGACGGATTTTGATGCGATTGTATGATAGTAAGGTTTTAGTTGGAATTGAAGACGTAATATAGTGGCGTCGCCAGGTGGGGGCAGAGCAGAGGGGGCAAAAATGCCCCCTATGAAAAACAAAATGAGGGCAAATCGGGAAATCAAAGACTGATATTCATGTTAATCAGCCATTTTTGGACTCTTGCTCTGTGACCGGGAAATGTGTGCCTGTGACGGGACATTGTCTGCCACCTACCGGGAAATTGCCCCCTTGGAACCAATGGGCTGGCTGCGATGGCATGTCCTCCTTGTTATATATTGAGTTCTGACGCGTTTAAAATAATGTTATGCCAGCTTATTTATAAAGTTTATAGTCGATTCAAACTCATATGCCCGTCCTTTAGTTGGCGGGCGGCGTCAATTGTTTAGAATAGGGCGGTGTTTCACTTTAGGTATAATTCGGTGTTTATTGTTAAAGCGATTCACAATTAGGTTTTGGCTCCGCATCCAAGTTGAATTGAGGTCTGTGCACATAAGAGTCATGTTGTCATACATTTGCAAACTTTTCATGAAATAAAACCATGGGCATAGGCCTATAGTTTTCATTATTATGCGTTAAAAGTTCGCTACATTTAGTCATCATCATCTGATTCCGATTCACTGCCACTGTCCTCCGTCGATTGATAGGTTTGACTTTTGTCAATATCAACAATATTCTCCCTGGCTCCAGTAGGAGTCTTCTAGCCAATAAAATGTTTTGGGTGCCAAAAAACTTGTGTTGAAAGTGAAACTTGCTATGTATTATAATAATAACATTTTTTCGTTATTCATGCTTTCTTTCAAATGATATTCAATAGGATTCCTGTGGCCAAGTGTGAATTTAACTTTGTTATAGTTCCCACGTGTAAGTAATTAACTCGGCCTACAGATTCTGGTACTTACTTGTACATGTTCTATCTAAAATTCTTGGTGTTCATTGGACATTCATGCACCTGCATAAGGCGATGGAAAAATAGTGAAGGCCTGCCATTCTTAACTCCCACACTGGCCTGGCATTGATGCTTCTCTCATTTACCTCTACTTTTGCCCCTCATACGTTAGAGCTTATAAATCCATTGCAATTGGTATGGGGGGAATATGGGCTTTCGGGCTTGTATTCGACTACTAAGTTTTTTGCATTTTTTTTTTTATTCGGGTGCATTTGTATGGAAAATTTATTAAATGTCATCATTTCGTATTAGCGGTTTCATGTTTAGAGTAGTTCTTATGTCCTGTTCAAAATCAACCATTGTGCCAGCAATTTTTATTTTCGGGAGCTTTTTCCTGTAATGTAATTGGTTTGCGCACAATTTTAGGACGGACACACATACTCATGCTATATATTTATAAGGAACCTGAGCTCCAACAAGACACCATGTCATACTTTGTTTAATTTTTAGTTCAGGTCGGTGGTCGTAAGTTACATCGTACTGGCGAGCGAGATCGTCAATCGGCTCCTTGCCGGCCTGATGTGTTGTGGAGCGATCGGGGGTTGAGGACGCTTACCAAACCTTTCTAATGGTCTGCAGATACCCAATATTTTGTTCTTGGAACTTCGACTTTTCACTTGTGCAGTTGGATATCGCAGTCTAACGTAATGAGCAATTGTCATGCACATGTATGTTGTTCTTCTCGCTGGTCAAGTTTGGCAGTCATTTTTTCCAGTCTAAATATGATTAGTTCAAATCCAGGATTTGAAGCAGGTGAATATTCGAACATAAATTACATTAGTAAGTTAAATATCTTAAAGTAAGCTTCAAACAAAGGAAAACTGCAAATAATGAAGTAAAGGGAACTTGACAATTGTCTAATCCATCGGTGTTTACAACGTTTCATGACGAGGACAGTCTATGTCAACCTCATCTCTTCAGAACATTTGCCTAAGTAAATGCAGTTGATATTTAAATACAAATAGTCGGTAAAGAAGTGTTACGTCGATGCAATGTCTTAAACATGGCTGATAATGTGTTGGTTCTGTAAATGTAAATGGATCATTACAAATATTGTTCACTTAATGCTAATAAGTTTGTGGTCTTTAGATATATATAATGATCCAAAAAGCAAAGAGATTTTCCAATTTAGGTTTTGAATTAAAGAGGCTCTGGCACCAGTCCTAATATTGCGCCCTCGCTTTTCAAAATTTGTTTTTTGCATGTTTGTAAGCTTTTGAAAATTAACCTCACCTGGCTATTCAGCCCAAGTAAAATCCTTTGGGTTTTAAACAGAACGGCTTTATTAAATGACACCCTCACCTACCATTTCCAGTTTGTGTTTTGCGCTTATTTTCCCATTTATTAATTGAGTAGAAATTTCTTGGCAAAGTTACTAGGTATGCCCGCTCCCCCGCCCATAGCGGGCACCTCTGGGTGTACGTAGACGCAATTCGCGCAACATGCAACGCCGCGGTACCTCATGGCAAGAAATTGTTGCTCAAAATATTTTGAATGTTTTCTGCTAAAATTGTTCTTCTAAATTGTTGTATCATGGTATTCTGGGAGCTAGTCTTGCAACTAAGTTGCGTTGGTTCTCCCTAGTATTATTATGTTTAATTTATAGTATTTTGCATATATACCAGCTTAGAGGTTAAATATGGTTTTTAGTTTCCTATTTTGACTATTTTTCCCTGTTGTTTGGTGTGCAAGTGGTGTAGTGGACGGAAAATATAAACATTTTGGCAACAGTTTAACAAATTGTATTAGTTTTCATCTTTCTTGGTTAAGGGCCTATATAAATGTAATATAGGTTTATTTACGTGATATTTAGGCCAACATTGCTGGCAAGAGGGGGTCATTATTCAGCTCTGTAAATTTGCTCATTGGTGATAGGCCCATTGCTCTAAATGTTAGGCACACAAAATAATTCTGTCTTAGTCATGATTTTATTGAGGAACCAATGTTCTTTGTTTGAAATCCCGGGTTGAAATCTGTTTGAGCAACTCTGCGATTTCTGCTTCGAATAGCATTACTTGCAAGGATTAGCACCTTTGATGGCTTGTGGTGTGCGCAAATTGCAGTGTCCGGAGGGATGCGATGGCAGGACTGTTGAAGGTTCTGATGCGAATCTGTGGGTACGCAGTATTTACCAAATACTCCCAGGAACCTGGGCATTATCTTGTAGGATGTCTGATTGAAAATGAAGCCAACGCCGGAATGGCGGGTGTACAGGTTCTGATGCGGGAGTCATGCGAGCATTTCACATACTCGCGGGAACTGGGCTTTATCTTGTTGGATATCATTGTTATTTTGGTTTCTCTATTCTGTACGATTGCTGCTTGGATTAATTACTACGCACAAACTGATGCGTCCCAATGCAGTTTGGTGTCTCTCCATTATTTTGTCTGGAGCTAAACCGAATCTGTAAAGTCGCGCGCCGATATTTTAATCAATTAATCATTAACGTCATTTTGTAAGCAGTAGAATACTTGTGTAAAATTATTATTGGTAAACGGGGCACTCTTTTTAACTCATTAACCATAGCCATCACAAGATACACGAGAAAAATAGAATCTTTTTCTCAGTCACCAAATATTTGACCCCTCTGTAAAAAAGTAAACTAAAAAAGTATCATACTTATTATTGATATTATTTTTTTTTAAATGTGCTCTTATTATTTGATTAAGCACTACTTACCTTATACACACTCGTTAATCCCAGTCGATAAAAAACGGGCAAGAAGATTCTTGAAATAATGAGACAGGCAATAACATGAGCCACAGAAAAACCCCAGAACATAGTGCCATTTGTATATACATCTGCTGGTACTCCAAGATAAGTAACACCGGACATAAAACTTGCTATCAGAGACATTCCCACGGAACATGGAGAGCTTTCGGTCTGCCATCAGGAATTCTTTGGAGGTTCGCTGTCTCCCCCAGTTAGGGCGTGATAGACACCAATGGCACATGATACGAGCAACATAAGCGATACGATTAAGTAATCAAGAACAGAGAAACCTGGAGGTGCCAGAGCTTGAGTCGTCGTCATGATTAAATTCACCTAAAAATAAAAACAAAATAACAGAAACAAGTTACAACCCCTGTAAACAACCGATCAAACTATGCAGTAAAGATGCGGACGTTTCAAATGAGCTACATTTCGAGTAGTTCTCTTGTCCAAAATGTAACTTGTAGCACTAAATTTCTTTAGGTACAGGAGAAACGCTTTTATGCTCACTACGTTGACCGTATATGTGCACGTGTCGCGTGCCAAGCTAGCATCTATGGAATTGGAATGTTATTCCCTTGTAAATTTCGAGTACATTCAACTCGACTCAAAAATACTTGTAGCGACTAATTTCCGAGTATATTTGGAATGGATTTCGAGTACACCCAATGTAAGTGCTCAAAATGTAGACGATGTCAATTACACTTCCTTGTTCATTTATAAAGTGTAGGAAACAAGTTATTATAAGAAATTTAGTTTTGTGGATATTTTCTGTAACACTAACATGGTTGATAGAACATGATGATACAAATCTTATGGGGCACAGACTGGACCTACTCAAACTTATCGCCGAACAAAATGGAAAAGTTATATGAATGATACAAAGTTCAGGTGGAGTGAAATTTACATTATTCTTAATCCACCTTGTATACGAAAATGAGGTGTTACCAATGCCAATATCTCACCGTACTTCCCCCCCCCCCTCAAAATTATCTCAACCCTATGGAGTCTAAGTAATGTTCTCCAAACTTAAGCTTCCTACCCATCTAACCATAAATCAACCGTTTTGCACATATTTGAAAATTGTCAGTTCAAATGGTTTCAGTAATTAAAATTAATACAATTTCTTCATTTGTAGAAGGGGAACCTA
>JAMKCH010083881.1:0-100009 GCA_023653785.1 Ophioderma brevispina
AACTTTCGCTGCCGTGGCCCTACTTGGTGGAGTGTTGCGCTGGGCGTGGCTTGGCACGTGAAGTTTCGCTACCGTGGCCCTACTTAGTGAAACGTTTCGCTGCCGTTGCCCCGCTTGGTGAAAAATTTCGATGCCGTGGCCCTACTTTTGGTGAAGTTTTTCGCTGGCCGTGGCCATGGCACGTGGGAAGTTTGCTGGGCCGTAGGCCCTGCCACTGAGGTTCGCATGGGGAGGGGCCGTGCCCCTGCCACGTGAAAACTTTCGCTGCCGTGCCCTACTTGTACATATGCGCCGTGGCCCTTCTTGGTAGAAATTGTACCTTTACGGAGCCTTGTGCGGTAGATTCCTTCATTTGGCAGGCGATTACTACCCGATCCTGCTGACAAATTAGTCGGCCCACATGCCGGCTTTCCGCCAACCTATCCTATCTAAATGGCGGGCGAAGGCACCATACCTTAAATCATTAGAGAGTACCTGTGCCAGCCAGTTACTGATTGTATCCCACGCAGGGGCGGTAGGCTGCGGTTAAGTAATGATGCGATCGAAAATCTCCGGCCTGAGCAGCTGGGGCCTGGTCGGGACCAGATCGTATATATATGGGGGGTACTTACCTCTCTTACGTGGCAGGGCCACGCAGCAACTTCTTACCCGGCAGGGTCAAGCAGCGAAACCTTCACCTGTGTACCTGTGCATCCTTCCTGATCTCTAACCCATGGACTCAACCTGGCACAGGTTTTGGCAGATAAGGGGTATTGTATTGCGCCAACATTTTTGCAGTAGCAGACGGGACGTTTCCCACTAGTAGTGATTTTACCGAGAGCGGCTCTCCGCTGGAGATGAGCTAAAAAGGACAAGTTCCGTAATGGAAATCTGGATTTTGATCTAGGGACACATTCGGTAGCGTTACATTGGTTGTGTACAAAAATGTACCATGCGCAGATGTCAGAAAAGCCGGCCGGTAGTGGCTGGAGCCTGGCTTCGGGACCATAACGTAGTATATACTATAAAGGGGTGGGTGTTTCTGACGTGACCGATTCACGATATGAATTACGGGTAGACGGGAACATTACCCGTTTCCTTGCTCTCTTACCCAAGAGATCACCCAAGAGCCAATAGGTACACTGTTGGTGAAAAAGTGACTAAGTCAGAGCGGATACCGCTTCTTGGTCTTTAAGCGGTAAGTGGTTCTGGTTGATCCAGGGCCGGCTCAGCCCTTACCAGTATTTTGTCGCTGATATGTAGTGCACTTTGCGCCACCTTTTTTGTTAGGCAAACAGATCCGGTGTTATCCCACTAGTGGGTGATTTTTACCAGGAGCGGCTCTCGCTGGGAGAGAGCTAAAAATGGATGGGTGCCCGTATGCGAAATCTGTATTTTGATCAGGGACGCTTTTCTGTAGCGTTACTTGTTGTGTACAAAATGTAGCAATGCGCAGAGGTAAAAAAACCGCCTGTTAGCGGTGGAGCCTGGTTGGGACAAACGTATCTCTTATATAAAGGGGGGTTAACTCCTCTGGGAGTCGGGCTTGGCTAGGTTATATATATTATAATATGAGATTAATGTACACTGACTTGTCCGTTTGAGTGCGTTAGTCGTATTCAAGGTGAGGCTGCCGAGATCTGGCGAGAACACGGTCATGAGTGTTGACACACGCCTAAGTGCAACACACGCTTAGTGGTGTTGCAACACGCAAGTCCGGCAAACCTTACGCAGCCAGAACCCCTCCTTAAACTGAGCGAGTCCTATCGCCGTGTTTTTCGCCGTACTATTGGTTGCCTGGTGAACATAATAGCGGGCATACCTGTGAAAAACCTGCCTAATTCTAACGTGGTAGACAGGACCTCGGCCCCGCTCATCCCTGGAATGCGAGGAAAATGGGAATTTTGTAGGCCACACTGTTGATCCTGCGAGTGGTCTTAACGCTTACCCACGGGTGGGTTCTGGCCTTGGCGTGTGTGGGTACGCTTGGCTCGTGCACCGATGACATTGTTCATTGGTATTTGAACGAATAGCGGTCCGGGTCAAGGGGAGCCCGGACCCCGTTCGTCTGAGGGTCGCTAAATACGAGAAATCGCGTATGCGGTAACACGCAGATGCGGGATACGATGGCAACCGCATGCGTAATCTGCGCCCGTGCAAGCGGGCGCGGAGCGAGGACACTAGATGCGAGCCTTAAAGGAGTCCATAGAAAGCGGCACCTCCTCCACAACCTGTCTGTGTTCCGTGCCGAGAGGCGCGGCTGGACGGTCCGGGTGAGGCAGAACCAGCGAAAATTGCGCCAGCGTTCTGACCGGTAAATCCCTATGGACCGCCTGGAAAGCTCTGGGACGGGGGTGAAGGTAAGGTGCCGCCCGAATGGTTCCGAGGCGCTCAGGCTTGAAAAGTGCTCCTGGCGTGTGCCGGCGCGGCCTGTTCGCTGCAAGAGGAACCGACACCTAACATTCTCAATGTCTTTATGACTCGACCTCAGATCGAGCGAGATCACCCGCTGAATGCGGAGGAAAAGAAACTAACCAGGATTCCCTCAGTAGCGGCGAGTGAAGCGGGAAAAGCCCAGCGCTGAATCCCCACGTTCAAGCAGCGTGAGGAAAATGTAGCGTAAGGAAGCCGTGACTTACCGGTGACGGAAGGCTGATGTCCTGCTGAGTGAGGACCTTGTGCTGTATGGCACGTTGCGGTCCCTGCGGACGCTCGTTGCTGGCTAGTCTTAGGCTTTCGAGAGTCGGGTTGCGATGAATGCAGCCCTAATATGGGTGGTAAAAATCCATCTAAGGCTAAATGCAAAGCACGAGCCAATGCTCCTCTGAAACAAGGAATTGACGGAAGCCGGTGTGAAGATGTAACCATGACTAAATACTAACCCCGTTGCAATGAAAGTACTGTTGCAAAACAAGAATTGCAGGGGACGGGAAATGAGGCATAGCTGTAACGCCGGTGATCGCCTCTTGCCAGTTAGATGGGAACTGGGGCTAACCCACTAACGGTTTCAAACTAACATCTGATCTACGGGTAGTTACGGGCGAAAGTAGGAATGAGTACCTTAGTTGCAGGCTAAAGAAAACTTCCTACGACTACCCCTTTGCAGTTTGCTCGTAGATGCAGATGAAAGCAAGACACTCACTTTGAAACACCAGAGCAAAAGGGATCTTCGGAACCCACTTTGCTAATCTCAGATCCACCTTGAGGGTCTGAGCTATGAAATCACGACTGGACACCACCTATAACTCACTTTGAAACACCAGAGCAAGAGGGATCCTCGGAACCCACGTTGCTAATCTCAGATCCACCATGCTGCGCCGTTCGTTCGGGGCACCGGATGATTACGGGCGACCGTGATTGACCGATTGTGTTCTGATCAGGGCGAAATGCTGGAGGGGTCTTGAGCTATGACCTCATTTCTTGTCCTCTGCAATCCCTGTAGAAGTAATGGTGGTACTAATGCAATGATTCTCCTAGTGACATAGTATCCATTGGGCTTCTGTTGCATTGAACCCGGTGCCCCATGAAATGCCAAGGTTTGGTTGTAGACATAGCGGTTGGAAATGAGGATGCTACCGGTTTGATCGCACGATTTTAGCTACCGTTTGATCGCACGATTTTATTACTAACTAGCTACTCACTAGCTAACCGTTAGACGAGCGTCCGCCTGCTTTGTTGGGCGAGGAAATACCGCATCACCGCTAACACGGTAAGTGTTTTTAGCTTTTAAAAGTAGGACGCGGGTCTTTATGGCCGGTAGGAGTTAGCGGGTCTTTCTTGCAAAGACCTGGGTCTTTATGGCCCGCAGGGCTTAGTTTTTAGTTGGTAGGTTTAGGGTGCAGGTCTTGATGGCCTGCAGGGATTTAGCAGGTCTTTATTGCAAAGACCTGGGTCTTTATGGCCCGCAGGGCTTAGTTTTAGTCGGTGGTGATGTGGTATTTCCTGGGGTTTGTTTATCCTCACGAGGAGTATCGAGGAGTTTCTTCCCCATGGTAAAAAAGAAATAAAAGTTTTACTTGCCGTGGCCCTGCCACGTTGATTTCTTTAAAAAAAATACAAGTCCAGCCTGCCGTGGCCCTGCCACGTCGTTGTGATAAAAAAAAGCGAACAAACCGGCCAAAATTCTTTGCTAAAAATGTGCTATGCATAGGCCGTAAGGCTTGGCAAAGAATTACCCTCGATTTTTGGCCGGTATGTTCGCCTTTTTATCACAACGACGTGGCAGGGCCACGGCAGGCTGGACTTGTATTTTTTTAAAGAAATCAACGTGGCAGGGCCACGGCAAGGCCACAGCATGTGTTAAAAAGGAAGCAAATTGGGTTCATGCAAAATAGGTTTTGTATGAAGCTGACTTGCTCTACTTTGTTTGCAATACTAGCCGGTAAACGGCCCAAATGCAATGAAAAGCAACGCGTGGGTGTGGCCATTTTGTGACCCACTGACACACATGACCCTGATGAATTCAGAAGACTTTATGGAATAAAGTGCACTTCATTCCGTAGAATTCATCAGGGTCATGTGTGTCAGTGGGTCACAAAATGGCCACACCCGCAACGCGCCATTTTCCGCGAAGATGTCCGAGATGCAATGAAAAGCATCGCGTCATTTTCCGGGAAGACGGCCGAGATGCAATTAGAAGCATTGCGCCAAGTTCGATCTTCTGCGGGCAAACTGTCCCAGATGCAATGAAAAGCATCGCGCCAATTTTGATATTCTGCGGGCAAATCGTCCGAGATGCATTGAAAAGCATTGCGCCAATTTCGATCTTCTGCGGGCAAACTGTCCCAGATGCAATGAAAAGCATTGCGCCAATTTCGATCTTCTGCGGGCAAACTGTCCGAGATGCAATGAAAAGCATCGCGTCATTTTCCGGGAAGATGTCCCAGATGCATTTAAAAGCATCGCGTCATTTTCTGGGAAGACGTCCCAGATGCAATGAAAAGCATTGCGCCAATTTCGATCTTCTGCGGTCAAACTGTCCCAGATACAATGAAAAGCATCGCGTCATTTTCCGGGAAGATGTCCCCAGATGCAATTTAAAAAGCATCGCTTCATTTCCGGGAAGACGTCCAGATGCAGTTAAAGCATTGAGAGTCATGTTCGAGACAAAAAATAGTTGTTGCCGGCCGAGAGCAATTCGACCCCAACTGGGGTACCAAGATTCGATGCTGTTTGATGCCTCTCGTTGCGTTTAGGGTTAATGGAGTCTCACTTATTTTGAAAGTCTACTATAATTGAGCTGGAAGCCTGAGGCATGATAATTCACACCTACTTTGTAACATGTTTACGCGAGTGGTGAGTGAGTGGATGATTAAAGTTAACGACAATCAAACACAATTTGTTATATAGTGTCATTAAGATTAAAAAAAAATTAACTTTATAAACCTTACACCACAGAAATTTAGTCACACACCATGTTATCAACAGTAAACCACAGTAAATTCTAGTCACAACATTCAATTTGATTACAAAACAATTGTAACTCGCTACAATCATACATGATTGAACCAGATCATCACCATCCATGTATAAATAAGATAACCCAATTAAATACAACAAAATAATGCTTCAACTTATATGGTATACACTTCATACACTGATGACAAGGGTCATCACTCATCCCTGCTCAAGAAATTTCATACACAGACAAGAATAAAATCAATACAAGTATTTGAAACATTAGAAAAATATTGTAAACATATTTTAGCAGGATTAAATAGGTGGTCTTACAATGTTACAAATGTAATGATAAATAGGATTGCTTTTCATTGTTAATGATTTAAACTCCTTATAGAGTAATCAAACAATAGAACACTATTACCTTATAATACAATTATTACAGTAGAAATCCTTACACAATACAACCATGTTTCAAATACCATATGAGTTGCCCCTTTTAGTCGCCCCTTCGACATGCTGGGGACCACCTCGCCGGTCCAATTCTAAACCCCGAACACACAGGGGGGCCCATTAGTCGTCCATTGTAAGAATGCAGGGGAACAATAGGGCCAATTCTACCTTACTTTGTAACCTGTGTAGGGTTTTTTTTAGAGCCTTGTAAACAGGTATTTTTTGCTAAAGTACTGTCTCTTTACTTCATTAGGGTTCCGGTGGCCATGGTATTACACCTGTTTTTGCTGCAGAGTTGTAATAGCAGATACAAGATTGTTGAACGAAAACCAGCAAAGCTGAACACGCTCGCTTTGCCAAGAAGGGCCTAGCCACCAAAGTGAATTTCCAACCAAGTAAGCCACTCTCATATGGCACGTTTCTTCCTTCAACTGCAGTTCCCACTTTAGTTGAACATAAAGTTGGCATCTCTGAATGGTGTGACAAGGGGTGTTTCCCTAAGTACACCCTTTTCTGACATACTTTTCTGACACCCTATAATTCGGAAACCTTAACGGATAAAACCACATAAACCGTGGGGTTTATTCTGTTAACATAGTCGTTAAGGTTTCCGAATTCATAGGTGTCTAAAAGTATTTCAGAACAGGGTTTTCACCTTATGGAAACACCCGTCAAGAAGACTTCTGTTCATCCTCTCTCCTATCAGTTTTCAAAAAGCGTTTTAGTTTCGCTCCACAGTCATGCAACAGTTTAAAGTCTTGTTTTTGGCCTTTAAGAATTTAATGTGTTGATGAATATAATTATACTTGGAGTTTATGTTTTTCAAAATGATCCGGACTAGATGTTGTAACCGGATGAGAAAATATCAAGCAATAAGCGCTTCAAAAGATGCATCTTCTGCTTTCGCCATGTCGCCAGCCAAAATCCGTCTTTTTTAAAATGTGTCCCCCTTGCTCGTACCCCAAGAGCGCATATCACCAGATTACATTGTATTTTTATCAGCCTCTATTATGCACTTATCGTTAAGTTTAAAACATGATAAGATTGGAGTCTTTAAAGTTCGCACGATGTCTCTGAGATGTCGCCAATATTGCAGACAGATACGTTACAATAATTTGAGAATGGATTACAAATTGCTTAAATAAAAAATAACTGAATACCTATGTTCCAATTATGTGATAAATCGAGGAATATGTCAATTTAATATTATACTGTTTTGCATTAAAAATCTCGTTTCAACGTAACAATTTCCAACCCTTCGCATTGAAAGAATCCTTTACTGTTCGTTCATACCGCAACGATACGTTAGTCCCTTCCTGATTACGATCTGCAATATGGCGTGATAAAACATAAAGGAATACAACATCATGCTTAGTATGAACGGGTAATACCTGATAACGTATGATATAGAGACTAATTCGGTGAAGCACGTACTTGCATCAAGAACAGCTACGCACTCTAAGAAAAGAAAGAAAAAGGCACGACAGATACGTTACGACAGATACGTTACTAAGTGACGTTAGGCAATATACTAAAATCGGATATATTTTTAAGATCACCCATGGCCATTGTTCCGCTGTTCTGAAGAATATTAAAAGTTTACGATTTAATGAATTCAGGAATTACTTAATGTTGATTATTTTCGTCATTTGGGGACCAAATTGACACTTAACGGAGATGCCTTGCGGTGCTCAACGTGGTTTATTTTTAAACCATCTGCCACCCCAACGTGAGGTGAAGGCATTGTGCTTTCCCCCCTAACAGGTGAATAAAAAATTATACAGGGGTTTTAAAACTTTGGACCCTCTGGGCATCGAGTTGCTCATGCCTCAAGTTTTTAAATTTTTTTCAAAACCTGTGTCTTGCCCCTAATTGCAATCACCCCAATCGTAACACCTCATGATGAACATGTTTCTCTGGTTTTTTCTGAATGAGTTTGGCTGTTTGTAAATGGTTCCAGCATTTGGCAGAGAGTAGTAACAAATATGAATTTGAAGCAACATGACTAAGCACAACTAAATGCCCAATATTAATCTACAAAACAATTGGGGGTCAAAGTGTCACATAAGGTCACAAGAGGTCCAAATTTGTATCCCACAAAAGTCTTGGGCATTAGTTGGTCTTTTGAAAAAGTGTGAGTGGTAAAATTTTTATTAATTTGTGTTACAAAATGGGATTCAAAGGTCACATGGGGTCAATAGGAGAGCAACCCTTTGAATACCCCAATTGAGTCTGAGGCCAATGTTCTTCTGACCAAGGTTGGCTGCCGATGTGGGTTCACGCATTTGAGAGGGAAGAAGAAAAACAAATATATAACTATGACCAAAATAACAAAATGCCCTTAATTTGCCCACATTCACTTTGGTGCAGTATGTTGAAGAGACACTGCACATTTGGAAAAATAGTGCACTTTCAAGAATTTTCAAAATCATAATTTTACATGGTCATAAAGCTAGTAGTCCCATCTGAAAAAAGTTAAAGGAGACACAAGGTCATTTCCATAAAGATGTTGTCCCCAATTTTTTTTTAACCCATGTTTTTTTTCATAGTGGGAGCTTACCAATGTATTAGATTTACACCCTGAAGTGAATAACGCCAGTATGCTTCTGTAGGGTCATAAGATTATATTTAGCATTTTCGTGTCGTGCACTCAATGATTTTGTACTAGGTCTATTTTGCTGCTATTGAGTGTTGAAATTTGGCAATCTAATTTGATGACTTATACAAGCCTTTTCATAGTAATTACGTTACAATTTCATTGAATTATAAATAGACTGTTTTGCTTTCTTTTCAGGTCGAAAGTTTGGAAGGGATTCATGGCATGCCAAAGAATATGGTTTATAGCATTCACAGGGAGTTCCGATTGTGTTTGAGTTCCTCGACAGAGCAACCAACTTGATTTCCTTGAACAATCTTACTTTAAAGTGACACATCCTGGAAATTCTAATGAACATTTTCTAACACATTAAATGTAATTGAAGCATGTTGAGTTGAAGTTATATCTGACTGGAATGTCTTCTTTGATCTCCACCAGGGTTTCAATCTTTAATATAGGGACTCGGGGGACCCATCTCTCAAATTGGCCAGTCCCCTCACCCCTACCTGAGTCACTGTTTTAAAGCGGCACTGGCAACATTTTTTCACAAAATAATGAATTTCTTTTCTTTCTTCCATTGCTCTCAAATGATAGTCCTAGGCCATTGGAAGAACAGAGCATAGATTTACACATAACTAACATACCCTAAAACAGATAGGGACATTGATATGAGGATAAGAATTCCAGGTAATTTGTAGGCCAACCTTTTAAGTTTGCATAACTGTAATCAACAAATGTGTATATTACATGAATATTTTTGGCTCGTATCACTGATTTAAACCACAAAGGTTATAGACCGATCGATCAAACAGTGTACATAGCGTGGGAAACATGCAAACTGCCGTTCGTGTTCGTGTGTTAAACGCCATTTTCCCCCCCCATCGTCAGCTGAATTTAACGTCACCGCTACGTTAATTATAAAATCGTTCTGTTTCCCATAAGGAAGCTGATTTGGTCTTAATCCTTCGGGGGGCTTTTGTATAAAAGCCTTGACAACCTTGCAAAATATTTGATTTGTGAAAAATCTTGAGGGCGCACTATTTTTTCAAATGTGCCAGTGTCTCTTAGGTCGACATATTCAATATTGATTTTGATAAATATTGACAACCTCAACTTCAGTAATGCTATAGAAGCACTTGTTTTGTGCTTATAACTTTAAAAACCTTCAAAATTTGTCCAGGGTTGGGGAAATTTTGGCTTCCCAATAACACATTTAGGTTGTCCCTCATCAGACCTCATCCCAGGAAACTGCCACCTGTACCAGGTGAGTGAAACTCTGTACAAATGCTCATAGACAATTCCGATAGTGATAGCGCCAACCAGAGGCAATTTCCATGAGTCACCAAATTCATGCAGATGATGCAATACGTCGTACTATGACACGTCATGACCTAGTTCACCAAGGATGATGTATATAACATCAAACAGTGCCACCTACGACCGACGATCACGAGTCACTGTTTTCATGCAGTATGCCCACTTTGTTAATTGAGTGTCCTAATTATATATCCCAATTTATTTAGGATCCCTGCCTGTGCCATCAATGAAACATTTCAAAATAAAACTCTAATCTCAGTCATCTATACATTATGTATTATTGTGCATGCACTAATGGTTGGTAAAACAAAACTTATGAACATTGTGCATTGGTTGTATTGAAATACATTGTGTGGTGGTCATATTGTAAAATGTGAAATGGTATACATTTGTTGTAAATTTCATGAGTAGCATTGATTTGCAAAATGCTTCACTTTATCCAACTAGCAAATAATTAAATAAAAATGGCATTGTAGTCCCCCACCACTAAAGGTGGGGACTATAGAAATACTAGGCATTCGTCCATCCATGTGTCCATCTGTGCTAAGTGCTGATGACTTCATTCGTATTATGCATAATATTCAACCTCTGCGCACACCCGCATATACTCATTCCCTTTTCCCTTCTCTTCTTTCTCTCCCTCCTTCCTCTTTTCTTCTCTCTCCTTTCCTCTTTTCCCTTCTCTTTCCCTTTCCTTCTCTTTATCCCCCTCCTCCTTCTTTTCTCACCTTCTCTTCCCCATTTTTTTGCTTCTTCGTCCCCATTTTAGTTGTAGTCTGTACCCCCTCTTGCTGGTTAAAGGCTGACTCAAAGATTTCCCGATGAGGGCGCACTCAATTTTCAAACAAATCGTGTTTTTTGCATATACATAATGCTTGCCCATATAATAATCACTGTGTGAAATAACTAAGCTCAAATCGAAGTCCTTCATATAGAAAATCACAACTTGTTATAAAATTCCAGATCCGGAAATTTTGTTATAAAGACCCCCAAAACAGTAACGCAGCATGTCTAAATACCCCCATAGGTTACAAACCATTGGTCTTTGCACGAAAACATAAAATTATATCAATAGTTTGTTTTCTTCCGTAAATTTTGATACCCTTCTGGCCCCATTGCGATCAATATTGCCAACACAATACCCATTATAAGAAAATCTCTCCTTTTTTAAAAGTTGCAATAAAAGGTATATAGCCATATTGATTGTCATTCAGTGAAAGACCACGTTCTTCCCGTGAAGTGTGTGTCACTTGTAACCTTGTAATAATGTCTTCAGGTGCAACTTTGAAAATGTGACACATTTTCGTAAAATGGACATTGTGTTGGCGATATTGATCACAATGGAGCAAGAAAGGTGTCAAAATTTGCAGAAAAAGACAGACTATTGATATCATTTTATGTTTTCGTGCATAGACCAATGGTTTGTAACTTATGGGGGTATTTAGACATGCTGCGTTACTTTTTTTGGGGGTCTTTATATATACATTATCCTATGGTACTGTTATACTATGCATAAATGTTTACTGCATGAAAACAAAACATCCGATTCATCTCTAACTTTGGAATTAAGCATTTTGTCTATTTTTAATTTCTACACAAAAATATTTTATTTCGAAATCTACAGATTCTAATTTGCATAATTAATTAGCATATTTGACCTATTTTCATGATTTTCATTGAAACTTTTTGGTGAACAAAATATCTGGAGATCTGTACGTCACACAGGGCTGAAACTGGTGGTTCGAACTGATTCATTTGGGGTGTCGCAGGGGTATGGGAGTGTGGTATCCGGTGGTATGAATTTGGTCCATAGGGGGTGTGGCGCGGGGGTATGGGGTGTGGTCTGGAGTGTTGGTTGTGGTCCGTGTTTATGGTCCGGGGTAGGGGTGTGGTGGGTCTGTGGGTAGGGGTGTGGTCCTGGGGGTATGGGGTGTTGGTCTGGGGGTATTGGGTGGGGTCTGGGGGTATGAAAGGTGTGGTCCGGAGTATGGGGGTGTGGTCCTGGTATGGTCAGGGGTGTGGTCAGGGGTATGGGATGTGGTCAGGGGTATGGAAATGTGTCCCTAGTGGGTGTGGTCCGGAGGTATGGGGTTTGGTCAGGGTTATTGCATAGGGCTGACACTTGTGAGGGTGTGGTGTGTGGTCTGGTGATATGGGGTGTGGTCTGGTGAATGGGGGGAGGTCTTGGAGTATGGGTGTTGCCCAATTTATTGTGTGTGGTTTGGATGCGAGGTGTGGATGGGGATTTTGGGCCGGGGGTATGGGGTGTGGTCAGGGCATGGGGGTGTGTTCCGTGGTATGGAGTGTGTGTCCGTATGGGGGTGGCTCGGGGTATGGTGTTGGTGGGGGTATGCATAGGGCTTACAACTTGTGAGGGCGTGGTGTGTGGTCCAGTGATATGGTGGTGTGGTCTGGGGATATGGGGGGTGGTCCTTGGAAGTATGAGTGTTGCCCATGGTATGGGGGGTGTGCTTGGGGGTTTGGTTTGGTCCTGGTTTTGGTGCGGGGGTATGGGGGTGTGTGTGGTCTGTAGGTTATGGGGCTGTGGTCCGGGGTATGGGAGTGGGGTCTGTGGTATTGGAGTGTGTCTGGGTAGTTGGAGTTGTGGTTCCAGGAAGGGTGAATGTGGTCCGGAGAGGATGTGTTCCGGGGATTTGGGTGTGTGGTCGTGGGTATGGGGGTGTGGGCCAGGGTATGGAGATGTGGTCCTAGGGGTGTGGTCCGTAGGTATGGGTGTGGTCGGGGGTATTGCATAGGGCTGACCACTTGTGAGGGTGGGTTGTGGTCCAGTGATATGGGTTGTGGTCAGGTGTATGGGGTGTGGTCTGGGGTTATGGAGATTGTTGGTCCGGGGTAGGGTGTGGTCCGGGTCTTCCATTGGCTGACACTGTGAGGGTGTGGTGTGTGGTCCGTGATATGGTGTGGTCTTCTATGGTTCGAGAACCTTACATACAAAGTATCGGACGACCTATTTGGACCGCCGTCCCTATTTTTAATTTTTGGCCTCTTTGCCACAAGAATTACCTGGACCCCTCACATGTTTCCTTTCTCCCCGCCCTCATTTATTATTATTAGGAACAGTGTGTGAAAACTCTGCATAATTATTCAATATTTGTCATACGTAAGTCGTAGTTAATTCAGAATTTAAGTCGGTAGTTTTTCTCTTTCATTTCAGGGCTTGTGGCAAACCAGCTTTCACGACCCCCTTTTATCTCCTATTACCACTGTGCACATGCAGTTGTCTTTGCCATCCATGCATGCTCCAGTTGAGATGCATGAATCAGTAAGACAAATTCAAGAATGCGGGGAGACTAGTCAAATAAGAAACACAGGTGGTGGTGAAAGGACTAAGAAATCACCCGACCGAGCTACGTCTGAGGAATTTCATGAAACATTAGTTATAAGGAGAGAACAGGAATGTCTGCAAGCCCAAGAAGATGTCACTAAGATAATTTCAGATAGTACTTTGAACTTAGGATCAGTGGTTTCAGTGCAAACTGTTCCACGAAGCAGCACTGATGCAGATCTCTCTTCTGAAACAGACCATCTGTTTATTGCACTAACGACTCATCTGCAAGACCTTGAAGAAAGCTGTGATGATAATCACCAGGTACAGCTTCTTCAACTCTTGCAAAGGCTTGTTAAGGATTACTACAAGCCTGACAAACAGTCCTTTCCTCTTGATCTTCTCTTTGACTTTGCTTTTCAAAATTCCATCTCAGATATTCATACTAATGATGACTGGCCAGATGAACATCAGTTTGCCCTGTGCATCATAAGCAAATGGTTGGGAAAACAATTCCACAAATACGGTCCAACCATCGCAACCCACGTCGAAGAATTCAAATCCAAGAATATTGATCACATTGATAACTTGCCACCTGCAGGTGAGCTGGTGTGCTCGCTCTTTCCTCCGCCAATGTGCTGTCTGCTGGAGAACTGGATGGGTATAAATGAAGCACAGACAGAGGCAGCTGAAACCATTGACACTCATGATTCTGAAGGCAGCAAGGTCAAAGAGGTGTTCCAAAACTGTAAATCAAGGACTGGTGAACCCAGAAGTAAAGTGAAAAGACAGACATCATCCCCGAGAGACGGAGATAATGAGAGTGAATCACGAACAGAGCCTGAGCTAGCTACGCATCTATATCCATTGATGCAGATTATATTGGAGTTTACCAACCAGACATTGATATCAGGTGTAGCACATGTGCTGTATACAAGACTGATTCACTAAGGCCAAAAAAAATAAAGTTTGTCTTAGAAGAAATGTGAAAAATGCTAATGCGAAATGCAGGATTTTAAAAAAAATTATTGCATTTTTGGCCCACTTTTTTCATTTTTGAGCTGCTTTGTGGACGGATTTTCATTTTCTGAAAATTTTCCAAAAAAATTCAAGTGAGCTAAAACCTAAAAAAAACCAATTGATGCACTAAAAGACCAATTTTAAACAAAATGCACACGGTCTTCTGAGAAAAACTTGTTTTTGTTTTTCTTGGCCTAATCAACCACATGGATAAGGTCATACACTCTCAGTGGTATAAATAATGACTTAACTCAGGGGTGGTGTCAGGGGGGTGGCTGCCCCCTGAGATTTTCAAAATTCAGAAAAAACAAGGGGTTTAAGCAATACCATTGTGTAAAACATTAGGGTTTTTTACCCATATGAGGTATTCGTGTAATGTTTCACCCCTCATGATTTTCGCCCCTCCTATGATTTTACCCTAGTGCCGACTTGAGTTACCTCTTGTTTCAGAATATAAGGCTCCAGGTCTAACGTCACAAGATACTTCTTTACAACATATTTTGGTTTAGATATTGAGATATTTATAATATTGGATGGCTGAGGTAGGTTGATATTGGCCAAGCCTAGATCAATGTCGAAGTCGAGGACGAGCCTGATATTTTCCCTTTCTTTGTGAGGGTGATCAACTGAAAAAAGCCATCCAATAGCCCTAACAAGGCAGGCTGTATATTGTGAGGATATATCATAGAGCACAACTTTCATTGTACATGAACTTCCATAGACCACAAACTACCACAAAATATGAGTATATTGTGATCTATACTTAGTACCCAGGTCAAAATTCCAGTTGATCCCAGTTGAACTGTTTTCAACTGGAACCAGTTGAAATCCAGTTGATTCCAGTTGAGAATCCAGTTGATTCTGTGACAGAAAATTTTAAAGTAGGTTTTTTTTACTGACCAGTTGAACTCAGACAAAAAATAAAATGGCTTCAAAAGTAATAAAAAAGAGAGTATTTGCTTGATGAGTTGCATGACCAAATGCCCAATATTTTTGCGTATTGTGCACTGTGTTGGGTGGTACCTGCTAATCGCACAGCGGAAGCTTCTGATGCATAATAATTATTAATATAATAATAATAACGGTGCTTATATTGCGCAATTCCAACCAATATGATCATTGCACATTACATACATAAAGAAACATCAGCAACAAACTGCAGAAGCAACTAAAAAATATGAGTTTTCAAGCTTTGTTTAAAGACTGCAACTGATGGTGATGATCTAATAATGGCAGGTATCTGGTTCCAAAGAGATGGCCCATGCACTCCAAAAGATCTGTCACCAATTCTTTTATTACACCTAGGGACAAGAAGCCGAGTGGCATCCAGTCTGAGAGATGAGCGCAGGCCTTCCCTTCGTGGTGCATAGCTGGTAAAACACTCTGTATGTTGGCGACAGATCATTTAGGGATTTGTATATATACAGAAGAATTTTAAATCTCTATCCCATATTGACCATAATATCGGGCCAAAATCACATAAGAGCAGGTCCTCCAGGCCTGGTACACCAAGTCTGTGGTCTTTCCTGGGTTGGTACATTTTGTGACCCCACTTTGTCTGCTCCCAGTTGAATTCAGCAGCCTTGACAGAATAAAGTGTAGGGGCTACTGTACTTTATTCCGTCAAGGCTGCTGAATTCAACTGGGAGCAGAAAAAGTGGGGTCACAAAATGTACCAACCCGTCTTTCCTGAACTAGTCTCGCCTGAACTTGTTCAGGAAGAGACTATGAAATAGCTATTTCTGTATGCCTATACAACATACAAGTTTTGCCATATAGAAAATTTCATGCCAATTCTAACCAAACCTGTCAACGTAATTTGTAGAGCTGATCATGCAAGGATCTTGAGGCGAACGGTAATTTACAAATGAGGCAAATTGTGCACAAAATTATAATTCTTATTGACAGGCTGTTACTTTATTTAAAGAGACATGAGGAGATTTCCAGAAAGAAGCGCCCCCCAATTTTTCTCGAACCCCGGTTTTTTACATATTTGGAATGCTTACCAATGTATTAGATCACACCTGAAGTGAATAAGCTGAATACGCCATCTTTATGTAATAAGATGATGATTTAGTAGTTTCTGTCGTGCACGACAGAAAGTCAAAGCATGGTTTTCTATGGGGAATGATTACGATAGCAGGCAAGTTCAAAACAAGGTTTGCGGTTTTCTTTTGCACCTGTTTGTCCAATAAACCTTCAAAACGTTCTCGGTAGGTGGTCTACAACCGATCCAGTGAAATTTGAGAGAAATTTGTATCCTTAAAAAATCTCCTCCTGTCACTTTAAGGATTATGAGGTCAAAAGTTATCTATAGGTCAAATGAGGTCAATTTGGTAAGCCTTGACTTGGTTAAAATAATTCTAATGGAAATTTAAGGGTCACTTAAGATGTTAAGGACAATGAAGTCAAAGGTCATCTAGGGGTCAATGAGAATTATACAGAGAGCCCAAATATGGCTGCACAAATTTCCTGAAATGGTTGTCATATATCCAAAGAATCACTTTAAAGAGACATTGGCACATTTGAAAAATAGTGCACCCTCAAGATTTTTCAAAATTGATATTTTTGCATGGTTGTAAAGTCTGTGACCTTTGTGGTTTTAATATCAATGAGTTTGAGTCTATGATATTCATGTAATAGACACGTTTGTTGATTAAAGTTATGGCAAACTTAAAGTTAACCTACAACTTACATGGATGTCTCTAGCCTCGTATTTATGTCCCTGTTTGTTTTTGGGTATGCTATTTTTACGTGCAAAATATATCTATTCTTCCAATGGCCTAGACTAGAGACCAAAGTTTCCATTTTACAAATATTAAGTTCTGTGTTTGTTTCCACTCCTCCTGTCACTTCAATTTTTTGTTTAGCATGACAGGACCAGTGTGCCATTGATCACATAATTTCACTTGTTTTGCTTCCCAGTACCCAATGATCCACTTTCAAACAAAATTTTGTTACTAGTACTAAATGAACCCCCTTTCACACTTCAATACCCAATGAACCTCTTTTTTCAAAGACACCCCAGTTCCAATATCCTCCTACTTTTAGATACCAGTGTAAACGTTTTTATAGTCCACTGGACTTGTAGTCCACCTAACAAAGAATATCATGCAACATTAGTTTGACCCTTTATTCCGTTGTTGTCTAGGAAACCTGGACCATGGTTCCGGCCGACTCTATATACTTTCACACCTGGTTTTATCAATCCGTCGTCACTTTTCAAGTGAGGCCCCCCCCCCGCGTCACGATCGTCAGTGGCGGCACCAGGTAGTTCGCAATGCAACCCTAAATATACGAGCAAATCAGACGCATTCTTTAATCGGAATGATGTTTTCGTTATGGACGCTCTATTTTATGCAACCCTAAATATACGAGCAAATCAGACGCATTCTTTAATCGGAATGACGTTTCGTTATGGACCGCTCTATTTTATGCAACCCTAAATATACGAGCAAATCAGACGCATTCTTTAATCGGAATGACGTTTCGTTATGGACCGCTCTATTTTAGGTTTGCAGAAGAGTGTACCTAAAAACGTGTAGCAGCAGATTTACTGAAGTCACAATACAACTCAGATAAAATTACTCACCCAAGTTGTTGCTAATGTCCTTATAATACAAATCATCTACAGTGATTTGCAAAAAAAGGCTTAGAAATAAACAAAATATACATCTACAATTTGAGATTTCACATGTTGCGTAATGGCGCTAGTATTGCCGCTGTCGTCACTTTTGTCATGTTTGTGGAACTATACAATTATATATGTAACGATTTCCCCTGAATTTTGTATCTCAGAATTACTAATTGTGAATTTTATGCATCTATTATGATAAAAGACCTCAGGTAAGTGTGTGCCTTGTTTTACGAGCGAGGATAATATGAAACCATGTTTATTAGCTCCGAATATTTGCGAAACCTTTTTACTTCGGAGCCTATTCATTTACACTGCTACAGGTTATTGTATACGGAAATGCTTCCACCCTCGGCTTCTACCGTGATGCGAGTTCGCCCAAATAAAACGTTCATCACGGTAGAAGTTCCTTTACTAGCACCAGGGGGATTTCCCCTTCTAATATTTGTCTAGCTCCCCAGTTTCACCCCCGAAATTAGCAAGATTAGTAGTGGGCTTGACAAATAAGTCAAAACCGATGGGGAAAAGGGTAATTAACCACCTCAGCCCCAAATAATTATGTCTCCGCCGCTCATGCTCCCATCTCTGAGCGTCTGCTGTCTACTGAAGATAGCAGATGACCAACACCTTCAGCAGCAATGGCCCGGGAGGAATGGTCGCTGCAAAAATAAATCTGGTAATTGTGTCTTTGATAAAAATACAAAACAAATGGGAAACGGAGAGGAAATGTTCTTGCAAAAGCTGACATGGCAGTTTGTGGATTTGCTAAGTAGTGGTAGCTTCAACAATAGAGCGTCTGCTACCCGGTCTGCTAAAAGCAAGCGGGTCATCGAGATGAGAGATGAGATTTTCGTATCAAGTCGAAAAGTCGGGGTCGCAAAAGTGGTGTCGCTATTTACGGTTGGTGTAAAAGGCAGAAAAGCAGAATGGGCAGAAAAACAGAATGGGTAGACTGAGCGGAATGAGCAGAATGGACAGAAAAGCAGAAGGGGCAGAAAAGCCGAATGAGCAGAAAAGCAGAATGGACAGAGGCAGTAAAAGGCAGAAAGGGCAGAATAGGTAGAAAGGGCAGAATAGGCAGCATTTTATTTGGAATTGGTTTCATTTTATTTTATTATTTGGAATTTTCTTTCCTTGTTGTGCAATTGTTTTGAAATTTATTTGGAGTATTTTTTCTTGGAACATGCCAATTGTTTGTTTGCTTTTGACTGTTTGTTCTGTTTTGATTAATTTTTGTTTTATTTTGAATTAGTATCACTTTATTCCCAGAACTTTTTTTCTGAACATATACAGAGTGTCCCAAAATAAATGCAATCCTCGTATTTGGTGTTACAATTTCAAAATTACTGAGAATTATTCAAATTTTATAAAAGATTCTGAATGGTGAACTAGTTTGGTACATCGTGTTCAATTTTTGTCTGATATGGGTGACTGGTTTTGAAAACAAAGGCCATTATGCAAACCTACCTCAAATTACCCCATTCCAAGTTTGCCTAAGATCGTTGAACAGGTTCACCTTGAAAATTTGAATAATGTCTTTCAACTACAAAAATCTCCTGGTACTTATCCTCTTTTTATTTTTAAAAATAAATTACTAAAATAAAATAATTTTTTATTGTTTTTATTCACTATCTTTATCGTCCTGGTACATTGTTTTCCACTACTATATTTATAATAGTAACTTTGCGACTTGGCCAAACTTGGGTGGTATCGTCAGTGTTTCTGACAAATCCCATGAATATTGCAAATCGCAGCGGAGGGAATCAAATACCAAATGATAGAATAGTATGAATCGAGTTGATGAATTCCTAGTTCGATATGGCCCATTTGAGAAAGCAACAACAACAAAAATAACAAACACGTAACCACACTGAAAATTGAACTTGAGTTACATCACACACAATGTCAGATGTCATTGTGAACAGAGAGTATTTCCCGTATTTGTCCCAAGACTGTTGTCTGTACAGGTTTATTATTTAGTGACAAGGTTATACTTGGTTAATTGAACCAGTGGGTACCAACCTTTGCAAATGGGGTGCAAGAGGGGTGCCGAGGAATTTCCTGAGGGAATTTGGGTCCTTCTCCATATACCCTGTAACAAACGGTCGAGTCATTTGGGGGGGGGGGGCTTGGCGTGGGGTCTCGGCTTCTGAGCAGTGGTGCTTCCTCCCCCAGTGGCGTACCAGACCTGTACAAATGGGGCGGAAGGGGTGCCAAGACTTTTTTGAGGGGCAAATTTGGGCCTTCTCCATAGATACTGTACAAAAGCCAGTTCATTTGGGGGGGCGAAAGGGGGAGCAAGGGTTTTGTTTGGGGGGGCTCTCGCCCCCCACCTGCCCCCCCCACTGGTTACGCCACTGTTTCCCGCCATGCAAACCCCACCCCCCCCCCCCCCCCCCCCCCCCCCCCAACTGTTACGCCACTGATTGAACCAAACTAAAAGGTAAGGATAAGAAAAAGAAAGAAAGAGACAGGAAAATAGAAATAAAAATCAGCACTTACGTTTTAAGTATTCCTTGATGGTGCCTTCATACAGTCAAACTTGGAACGGCTTAAATTGTGGCTTACTTACGTAATCGCCTTTGTTCAAAAAACAAGACAGCCAATCAGATGAATTTTAACAGTATTGGAGAAAAGGATAGCTTTACGAATATATCGCAAATTTTCAAAAATTTTTAAGTAATTTTGAAAATTATAGCCCCAACTGAGAGGCTTGCATTTTTTGGGGTACCTCTGTAGGTGCCAATTAGGCTCCCCACTGTCTAGATAGCGTTTGGTTTGAAAATATCTCAAAGCTGCCCTTAAATCTAGAATATGCAGTTGCTATGTTTAAATGGGCATGCTTTGAAGGAGGGGTTATGTTTATCGTGTTCAATATGCATCGTCATTTTTTGACAACAACCTATCACGTGTTTCTACCCCCAATTACCAGAAATTTATGAGAGTTATTGCACAGTTGTGGAGGAATTGTACTGTTAATGGAATGGGTCAAAAGTGTGTATTTTGTTTTATAAAAGAAGCAATTTGTAATTAGAATCGAGATCCCCCATTGTAATTTACGGCGAAGCTAGAAACGCCAAATTTTATCCATTGTGGAACATAATGCCACCATATGAAAATGAACCTCTAGCCCGACTTGCCAGAACCAACAGCCAACTAATGGATGAGCGTAGGACACGTTCCCTGCGCTATTTCCGGGTTATTTCATTTTGAAAGGCTGTTTTCCCAGCTGACGGTTGAATTATTATCGGATCCCCGATATCGGATCTGTTTGGTACAGCACAAACACTCCGGTTGATTCAGCAGGCAGGAAATTTGTGCGCATGTAGCTACTTAATATCTTTCTGATTTGAATTGCTGTGGATCTACCCTAAGTTCCAGTCTTTTACTGTTTGAGGTAAGTAGCTGTACTTCTCTTTCTTAAAAGAACACTATCAGTGATTTGCAAATCGAAACTCGAAAAACTCATCAAAATCAGATTTTTACATGATGTACAAGTACAGGATCCTACAAACATACCCTGCCAATGATGGACCAGAAGAACCTAATAGACAAAATCGGAAATTTTTAGTCCATTACTGTCCGTTCCGGAACACTACTAACACGTAATTGAGTGGAGAATCGTATCTTGAACACTGCCGTTTTCTTCCTTTTCTGTAAATTTTTTCAGTTGGAAAAGGTTAATTATGAGAATTCTACAGACTTATCCTTTCACTTTGAAGCTATTCCTGCAAATTTCAAATATTTTCCAAATCACTGATAGTGTCTTTAATAACTAACAGATATTTGTATTATTCATAATTACAAAATTCCTTCTTTTGTCGTTAATCGACATGTTTGAGCTTTAACCAATCACAGGATAGTTTTACTAGGCATTACCAGGGCAACTGTGCCAAATTCTAATTTTTTTTTGGAAAATTGGGGGACTAAAAAGTTCTGTTTATTTGCTATAAAGGCACTATAAGTGATTTGCTAATCAGAATTGAAAATCATAACACATCAGATTTTTGCATGTTTGTAACAGTATAGGTACATGCTAACATATACCCTACCATTAAAGACCAAAAGCCATCCAATAAGGACAAAATCGAGATTTTAGTCATTCGTCCGTTCCAGATACCTACTACAACATGTAATTGAATGGAGATTCATATCTTTCAACGCTGTTGGTTTCCTTCCTCTCTGTTAAGTTTTCAGTTTCAAAACATAACTAAGTCTTAAAGGCTTACTCAGAGATTTTCTTAGAGGGCGCCCTCAATTTTCCACAACATTCGCGCTTTTTAAATTATCCTACACATAAATGTTTACTGCATCAAATCCGAACTAGAATCGCGTTTCTCGGCATTTCGCGCTCGCTATATTCAAGAATTATAACTGTGGGCCGCCCCAACCGTTTACCTGGCACGTGACCTTTGATCTCATCAACATTGAGGGGTCGCATGGGGGGTGGCATCTAATGAACCAAAGTTTGGTTCCAATTGAAGTTAACTTTTCACTTGAGGTCAATTTAAAAAAAAACTTAACAATTTTTGACACCCACCTCCACACAAACACACATACACACCTCCACACATACACACATACATACACACGCACAACGGATTGCTAAGTGTTCCTGCAGCTATAGCTGGCGGCCCACAAAAATCCGATCCATCTCAAACTTTGAATGAGCATACACACATCCACAAAACACACATCACACTACAACATACAATACACACTCGACAACTATTGCTAAGTGGTCCTGCCGTCTATGCTGCGGCCCACAAAAATCCGATCCCTTCTCAAACTTTGGAATGAGCCTTTTAGGTGATATCTTTAGTTTCTAGTTTACTAGTTTTTTAAATTAATACACCAAAATGTTTATTATTCAAAATCTCGAATCAGCCTTTAAATTCTAGACTTATCCCTTCACTTTCACATTCCGCATAGGCCTATTTGAAATAGTTTGACTGTGTCATCACTGTTTTTCTGTTGTTCTTCTGATGAATCACTGATAGTTTTTCTGAAAGAGAGACTTTGGTTCAGTAACTTTAGGTATAAGATAGGGTACGCAATCTGTTTCATGTTTGGTATATAGTTTTCGGGGCAAGCACCCACACCCACCCAACCAAAAGTGAACCCGCGGTTCTGCCCTCTTCTCGCTCTCCTCCCTCTCTGCTGCTCTCTCTGCTCATTCTGTTTTTTTCTGTCCTTCCACCCAACCGCGCTATTGTCTGGAGACGGGCTGTTCATATCTGTTTGTGTAAATCTGTGTGCAGGTTTGGAAGGTACGAAGGGAGTGAAATTTATACCAAAAAAAAAAATGTTGAAAAAGTGGCAGAATATTTATTTTGGGTAATATATTTACCTAGTGAGGTGCATAAGAGTAGTAAAGACGTGTGAAAATAACCGAGCGTCAAGTGCCAGTTATACTGGTCCCAACTTGTTCCCCCCGCTGGTCCCCACAGTGCTAGTCCCTGGTTCCCACACTCTAGTCCTAGTCCCCATATATACACACACTTGTCACTGTCCATTCCAAAAATACCACTGAGTGAGTGTCACGAATTGAATAGCTCATGAAGATTTACACCACAAAATGTTCCTTCTTACTAGCTTAAATTTACCTTGCATGTGTTCTCCTGACATTGTAGAACCGGCATGCGCCCCTTTATTTTTTGCAGAGCACATCAAAGGGTGCCGGGCACCTTTAGTTCCAATAATTGTACTTATGGCCATCATCTTTTAAAATTTGGGACAATAATCTTTGCTTTGGTGGTGCCACTAAGTTACCACTGTTTCTTTGGAGTTCAATGCCATTTAAGGTTTGAGATGTTTTGAGATGTATTTTCCTAATAAAAAGAAAAAATAATTTTCTTTTGACATACATAGCATCCTCTAGAGTCTGTAGAATATAATTGTCTTACCAATTTGTAACCGATGCTAAAATTTGTTTTCCCAAGAAAGTTCATGTCAACATGTACACAGGCCGCCAATAACTTTGGCAGCCCAATGTAGAGACAACAACGGGTAATTTCACACCCCTGAAAATTCATAATGTGATTTTAAATCTGAAAAATGGATTTATCATCACATGATGCAGACGCTCTCAAGAATTGCCTGCATAACATGGTTTTTGCAAATATTGAATAATTTAAAGAAGCCACTTTGCAGCTGTAAAGTTAGAGCGGAAGCTGTCTGTGTATCTTGGCTTAAAGGTGTTGCAACGAGAGATTCACATATCAGCTAGGTTTCCTTAAAAAAATCGAAAGTGGCTGATTTTTTCCCTGTTGTAAAGCTCATCAAAGAATCCCTATCTGAAACGATTAAAAGGAGAATTTTCTTTGGGATCAAATTGTGAAATCCTATTTCGTAATAGGAGCAAATTCGAAAGTAATCCATCTTTAGATTAGAATATAAGCAAAAAATCAAAATCACCTTTTTTTTTTCCTCCTCTTCTTCACGACATTTTTCTTTAGCAACATACAAGGTAAGAAATCTCTGGAAAAAAGTGTCTAATCTATATGAATTACTATTAAACAACAATATTCCGGTGCCTCAAAATCTCTCTTTGCACCTTTAAATTGCACTTTCACTACACACAACTCGTCATGACTAGATAGTCTATGATAACAGCAGCCATAAAAAAAAAGTTATGATCATCAGGATTAGGCGCACTGTAGATAAAAATGGGCGCCCAGCGGACGACTGGGAAAACTATACTATGCCATGGGTCTACTGGCGAGCGAGCCGGAAAATTTGGCGCCCCTCTATTGAGAAATCCTGGATCCGTCCCTGGTACCTTATTATAAATACGAAATATATTATGGGTACCCATTGGGACTAGTCACACACACTGCCATTGCAACATGGTGTACAAGAAATTTAAATTTTTCACAACGATTTAAAACACAAAATGTACTTCTAAAATTAAATTGCATGTATTCTCCTTTCATTAGGCGTATGAAAGTCGATGTTATGTTCCCCGTAACCTGCCTGCATTACGATTTTCTGCCCGCGTTTGAGATGCTGAAATCCCTAAAAAGTTCATTGTTTTGTATTTTAAAGAAAATATCAAGGTTTCTTCTTGTGATTACATCTTGTGAATGTGATTTTAGTAGATTTTAAAACAAAGAACAGTTGCAAAATCATTTTTAAATGTAGGGTGGTGGTTTGACACAATATTGTAGCTATTAGAGCTTGCCAAAGGTTAGTGAAATGGTTGTTTCTGCAAAATTACGAATAATGAAAATGAAATAGTTGCCTCATTATGATTTGCAAAAAATGTTATGGGAAACATAACATTGACTTTCATTGGCCTTATAGAACATGAATATTTTTTACTGCAAGTAAAATTGCAGGCTTTTATTTTTTCAGAGAAAACAGGCCTTCATACACAAGGAGCTCTAGTTGTTAAAGACACTATCAGTGATCCACCCGAAAGACTCGAGTCAAAATATTTGAAATTTGTAGTCCTAGCTTAAAAGTGAACGATACGTCTGTAAAATTCTGATAAGCTATTTTTTCCAACTGAAAAATTGATAGAAAACTAAGATAACAGCAGTATTCAAAGGTATGAATCCACATTCAATTATGTGTTGTACTTGTAGTAAGTGTCTGTATGGACAGTAATGACTGAAATATCTGATTTTGTCCTTATTAGGCTACTTTTGGGCCTATCACTTGCAGGGTATGTTAGGATATGTGTTACAGGCATGCAAAAATCTTTTATTTTTTTTATTTTCTGATTTAGCTAATCACTGATAGTGCCTTTAATAACTTTAGGAGCTCAACAAGCAAAGCGACTCAAAATATGTTCTGGTTCTGATTGGTTGAGTCGACGTTGTGCACTAAACACATTATAAGCCAACTTGACCATATGACTTGATTGGGATAGGGTGATAATTAAAGTTCTTTTTGTTGATGACTTCTTTAAAGGTCCATAGCCCGATCGCTAATAGCCTCATCCCCAGGGACCCCAAATTTTACCGGAAGTGGTCCAAATTTTGGTATTTTCTCATTTACCCTGTGAAATCCTAGGGCTAAAGGATGTTTAGTTTGGAAGTTATGAGCGAAAATATGCCCCATTTTGGTCAACCAATATTAATTTTACACAGCACTCTATGAGGCTTACAAAATCAACTTCTTAGGTCTCCCATCAAAACGGATTCAAGTTGAAATATCGGCACAAAAATTTACAGATGGAGTTTTGGGGCGAAGTCTATTCTATCAAGATGCAAACTTCATCTACCATACTTAAATCGGGCCATCCCTTTAAAGTGGAGCTCGAGCCAGTACTTGAATGTAGTGAATGGTCTCTGTATTGATCACATTTGACGATAGTCTATTCCAGTCCTTCATTGTGCGTGGAAAATATGAGTTCTTGCAGAGATCAAGTCTCTGTGCCCTCTAGTCCGCCTAAGGTTTGGTCGAGTCTCTCGTCCAGTGGGATGTCAACTAACTTGTTGGCAATTTGTACATTGTCAGTCTGTGGATACCCCTTCTGACTTCCAGTGATGACCATTGAAGTTCATTGAAGATCTTGGTCATAGTACCTGCCTCCCTTTCAGAGTTGTTTTTGCAAAAATGTGCAGCTTATCTTTGAACTCTTTTGATGGCATTGAGAATGGAACATGTTAGCATCAACCATCCATGCAGCACAAGATACTAAAGCTTTCCATTCCAATCCAGCTTGTCAGACATAAATTTACAAACTTTAGTTGCAAAAGCGCACTTTAAAATTTCAATCAAAACTACATGTATCTGTGGCGTACCGACCGGGGGCAGGGGGAGGGGGCAGGGGGGAAAGTTGCCCCCTCTGGCTCGAAAAAGCAGGACGATATGGACCCAAATAGGCATTTTCATCCCTCTTCTTTGGGAAATTTCAACTAATTTCAGCCTAAATTTGGGCAAATTTAAAGTAAATTGGGGAAATTTTTCACGCGCTGCGCACGGATTTCGTCAAATTCAGACTTGATCGGAGCAATCACCAGGACCGGCGGGTCGACTTAAGAATTTTGCCCCCTCTGGCGTGATGACTTGGAAATTTTCCCCCCTCTGAATCGACTGCCTCGGTACGCCACTGGAACTATTTCAAACATTTAATTACAATGTCATCAGTAATAACTTGCAGAGGGCAATGCTACTTCTAGTATTCAGATTTTCCTGTGTTGAAATATTGCAAGTCTGCTAAATTTGGCAACTTCACCCCAAACTTTCAAAAGACACATGGAAATCAAGTTTAAGCCAGCCTTTATTTAAAATTGTTGTTTTCTTGTTTAAACTGATCATATCCATATTTTAATTAACTAATAATAACAGTTATCACTGCTTCTGTCTTCAATATGACCAGCAATTTATGTCCTTCAAATACAAAAATGGTGAGTGAGATAAAACTTATTTGTCTTTTTGGTCACATTTGTGACAAAGTCAATTAAAATTATTTGTTAATTACTCTTGCCTATTTCCTATAAATTTGTCACATAGTTTTAAAAAATGAAGTCCACACAATACTTAAGTCAATATTTCAAACAAAAATGAATAACTTTTCAATATAAAACTAAACAGGCAAAATGGTGTAATAATCTCACTTTTTTACCACAAAATATTAAACATGTTCATTTATGCAAATGAGGGTGTTTAAGTTGAACATATTGTTAAAAAATATCATGCAGGAAACTTGGAAGGATGGTTAACGTGACAATGTAAAGAAATTTGCAGTACCATTAACTTCATTTTTTACCAAAAAGGTTTACTTTTTTGAAGAATGGCCCTGCACAGTTGGTGATGTGGATTATTAAAAGTTGCTTGTTTCATTGCAAATATATTTCTTTCTTTTTCATTAACAGATGGCCTCACTATATGGCACTAGCATTTACTGTGCTGAATGCTGCAAGCCTTTCTACTGTTATCGCTGCACCAAGCCCTTCTATGACTTTGACAGTTACAAACGACATACAAAAAGGCATTCACATTTGAAGAAAGGAACATACAACATAAGGTATTCATTCAGTAGCGGGAAGCTCCATTTAAAAGGATTCAAGAACCATGTGTGTAGCATATGTGGTCAGATCTACCAATCACAAAGCGGTTTATGGAAGCACAGATTGAAACACAATGATAATTTATACACAGGTACAGGTCGTATTAAATGTGAATATTGCGACAAGACAATTGAGCGTTTCAGATTTCAAAAACATCTTGAGACTCACTTGAGAAAGTCAAAGACTCAAGTACAAGAAAGAGCAAGAGGTGATAAGAGTAAAAAGAAGAAACATGTTTGTATTATTTGTGAGAAAATCTTTGGTGATAAATACAACTCTCTATTCATGAACATACGCACAGCGGTGCTAAACCATGGAAATGCAGATACTGTGAAAAGGGAGTTGCATTGAAATACAACAAGAAGAGACATGAGGAGAACTGCAGATATTCACCCTCCTTCAAGAAGGTCGAATGCCAATTTTGCCAGAAACAATTCACAAGGATGCATCACCTAAGAATGCACCAGGTGGTTCAACAAGAGGATGGTAGCTTTGTGTATGGAATGTGTGCAGCTTTCAAGAAGATGCAGGATAGACCGAACAAGATGATGCCAAAGAAACCCACAGGTGATCACTCATCGCTAACAACTAAACCTGTAGGAAAATTTAAGTGCTCTCTTTGCAAAAGGAACTTCACAAGCAGCAAACGTCTCAACAGTCATCGCTCTGTACACAAACAAATACACAATTGTGATGTTTGCAGCAAGACATTTTGCTACAATAAAGATTTAGAAAAGCACCGAAGTGTTCACACGAAAGAGAAATCCTTTTTGTGCAGACACTGCGGTGTTGGCTTCAAACAAAGTTCCAATTTGTACAGACATGAAAGATGTGTGCACCCCAGTCAAGGAGCAGGTGCACAGACAAATACAGGGAAAGAAGCAAGGAAGATGTTCCCTTGTGATGTGTGTGGCAGAGAGTTTTCTCAAAGTTGTCACTTGAAAAGACACAAGCGAATACACACAGGAGAGCGGCCTTATGTTTGTAGTATTTGTAGTGCAGATTTCAACACAATTGGTCATCTTAAACGGCATAGAGTGGCACTCCATAATGAAGCCATGGTGAAAAGCACTACTTCTGCAACACATTTATGCAAGTTTTGTAAGACTGTCTTTAAGACCAAGCAAACATTGGAAATTCACGAAAGAACTCATACTAGAGACAGACCTTTTGAATGCAAAGTTTGTGGGGAATGCTTTGTTCAAAGTGCCACTTTGAAGTCGCACTTTGTAAGAAAACATGCAAAGGTCAAATCCTGTAATCCAGTCAGTAAATAATCTACTCAGGATACACACAGGCTGTTAATTCATGTTGCTGTAGTGTAACCCTAACTGGGATCTACTGGCTGATTTGATTGGCTATTCATAGGGTTGTTTTAGGTAATTAACAAATCAGAGACATGGTAAGAAAAGCTCAGTAGTCAGTAAAGGGACACAATAGCATGATTTGAGCATAATGAAATGAACCCTTACTGAAATGACTTCCACAAATTTGAAAACAATTTGGGTGTTTAAATTTGTAAAACAAGGAAATGTAACTATTATTATTTTGTTTCTAAGCTTCACTTCACAGCCAAAGATGCTGAGTTTACTGCCAGGATTTGATCAAACTTGAAAACCATGCAGTCAGCTGCTCACCAATCATTGCTATGGTATATCCACCTTTCCACCATCCCGGTCTGAATGCTTTTGAATTGTATTACGAACATGCTGGATTCACTGTAAATTCTGGCAGGGATGTAAACAACTTGGTTTTCCATGGCAGGAATTGCCACAAACTTTTGCTGTTTTTACAGAATGTAGACATCCCAATGGTTTTCAAATTTGTGGAAGTGATTTCATTTAGGGTGCATTTCTTTATGTTGAAAGTTTTATCATGCCATTGTGTCCCTTTAAAGGTACATACAGATAGAATGTCTATTTTAATCGGTTACTGACCATGCTATATCATGTAATGAGCCAATCAGAGATGCTGTATGAAAGGTGGCAGACTGCAGGGGTTAACACTTATGACCTTTGAACCCTTCTGGAATAGTGTTATCCAAACAATGCACACTAGATGGCAAGGCAGGCAGAGGGTTGCTAGGGATTAACTGCGGCACTTAGGTCTGTTCCTTTTGACCAGAGAACCACATACTTGCAAATAACCCACTGCTTTTCTTTCAAATATGTGGTTGTATGTCAAATTGGTACCCTGGAATTTTGAATTACCCTGATGTTGTTTTCAGGTAAAATATGCTTTGACATCTACAACAACTCTTACAGAGTTTCTAGGAAGAAACTCATTTTCCCCGTAAATACCAAAATTCAAAGAAAACATCGGTCCATTGGAGTAAGGTCTGGACCCGCTACAAATAAACCAGTAACCATGGTGACCCTTTAATCTGTTAGTTTTCTTATTCCCTATTTGGTGTAAAGAGAAGAAATGTATCATATTTTGCCTCCTAAACTCCAAAATAAGATAATTAGATTCCCAATCAGAGAAAGTACATGCACTGTACTTATTGCTGCATTTATGGTTTTCTGTATGGCATATTAAAGGTGCAATAAAAGATTTCAAGTCCATATTTTCTGTGATGTGTAGTGATTTCATATTGATTAGACATGCAATAGATTCCCTACCTTTTATTTGGATACAGAAAGAGCTTAAAATGACAACAAAAGGTGATTTGTATGCTTATATTTCAACAGAAAACATAGGCTGAATTTTGTATTTGCTCATATAGGAAATTAGAAATTTCCCAAAGAAAGTTCTCAGCTTAATCCTTTCAGATAGGGATATTTTGGTAGAAAGTTCTACTACACCACCAGTGCAAAATCAGAATTTTCATATTTTTTAGGGACACCTGTTATTTGAGATCTCTTATTGCACCTTTAAACATGAAAACAAGATCGGTATTAACCCATCTCATAATGCAACTTGCAAGTGTGATTTTGAAAAAGCTGCTGCCATTCGCTGCTTGCGTGGTTTTACCATTGCAGGGAGAGCCTCAAATTGCCAGCAATATTCATATTTCTGCCATACACAAAACTAATGACCTTGCAAGAGGCGAGTGCTTCATGTAACAACCTCATTTATTCCAATGCCATTTTGAAGCTCTACCTACAAAAATGGCAAACCATGCAAAGGGGCAAATACATAGATACTACTTTGTGTCTATTTTGTAGTACACAAAACTATGGGTTAATTTAAATCAATACTTTTATGACAAATTTCAGTAACGTTTCGTATAGAAGTCCCTATTTTGCAAATGAAGTATTACAATTGATTCGGTCATGCGTTGTATGATGTTGTGCAGTAGCGCTTGACGGAATCAATGGCAATACCTCATTTGCATACTTGGACTTCTATATGAAATGTCTACCCAAATTTCAAAGTACTGCTTGTGACACATGCTGGTACCTTGATGGATTTTGAGCACATTTGGATACAATGATCCTTTGGGCGAGGGTTAAGAGGTGTCAAAGCAAATGAGAAAAAAAAGGTATATCTGCTTATCTGAGCACTTTACTCCGTTGCTTAGTATAAACTTGCTGGGATCGTAAGTAACTTTATTAAAATAGAAACAATGTGCATTATATATGAGTAGCATTATGGTTTAGGGGTGACAGACCTCATTTTACTTACATAGCATATGACTTGGAACTAACCTGCTCATGGTATAATAGCACAGGCAAGTCAAGTGACTAGTCTCAGCCATACTTTATCATTAAGATGAGGCTAATGTGTTGTCTTTAACAGTCTTCTTGGAGAGAAGACTGTTATAATTCAAGTCTTAGTACTCATTGCACTACATCAGCAAGTTAATAGGCATTTGGGTACTGTTTATAAAGGGCGGCCTAATGTAGTCACTTTGTAGCATATGAAGGACAAAATGTCTACCTATAGGCATCACTTACTGGCTCCATATCAAAGGGTAGCTATGCAACTATGCAACATCTTCCTGTTTCTTCATGGTCATTGAAATGGAGGTATGCTCTGAGCTTTGCTTTTTTCAGATGCATGCCCCTGAATTTTCTGAAATTCTCATTTTTGTGTCTCCTGCTTTAGCAGGAAGACGCATAGGGATGGCTTTTCCATATTGGGCTATAGGCAGGGGGCTGTTGGTTGTGGCCGTAAATGTAACAAAGGTTAGCAATTGCTCATTTCTCACATATGCATTGACTGATTAACTTCAATCTTGGTCAGAAGAACCACTGGCCCATGGTTCATGTGGTGTGAACAAAGTGACCTCTGATGACCCATATAGGGCTATGAACTTTGACCCCATTTTGTGAAAATCTTTAAAACTACATTTCTTTAGAAAAGATGCTATGGCCACCAAAGTTACTCAAAAATAACCACTGGCCATGACTACAACTCCGTTGACAAACCGCGATGGTAGGTGACACAAGCGTTCCGGGGAACGATGTATTTTTCTCCATGCAAGTATATTTTGGGGATTAAAAACACCTTGCGTCTAAAGTAGGCCTAGATCTAGTTGTAAAACACAAACTCAAAGATGATTAAAGAGGGCCTCATTTTCGTATCCTTTTCAAAGAAATATATTGATGGTGAAAAACATGAAAATCATGGAGTAAATGAGATTAATCTTAGCGGGGTTATTTCTCCATGGCAACTCCGCATGTTTTTAACCATTTGCCATTAGTACGTTTTTTGCAATCCGTTGTGTGTGTGGATCTGTGTGCTTGTCACTAAATTGTTTTTTTTTTTTTAAATTCACCTCAATTGAAAATTTCAAAGTTCAATTGGAACCAAACTTGTGTCATAGGTGAACCATGGGATCCCTCATATGTTGATGAGGTCAAAGGTCATGTGCCAAGGTCAAAGGTCATGTGAGGTCAAGTTGAAAAAAGGCTAAAAATGTAACATTGACCTCAATTGCAAAGTTGAAATTCAATTGGAACCAAACTTGTCATAGGTGAACCATGGCATCCCTAATATGTTGATGAGGTCAAAGGTCATGTGCCAAGGTCAAAGGTCATGTGAGGTCAAGTTGAAAATAGGCATAAAATGTAACATTGACCTAATTCAATTGGAACCAAACTTGTGTCATAGGTGAACCATGGGATCCCTCATATGTTGATGAGGTCAAAGGTCATGTGCCAAGATCAAAGGTCATGGAGCGTCCCACAGCTTATATTCTTTGACTATAGCGAGCACGAAAGCCGAGAACCGCAAAATTATAGTTTTAAATGAGCTCCACTACCAAACTGTGAATATTATTTTTTATCGTATACCTTGTGCGCGCCAATTAAGCTTAAGCTTGACTTAAACCTAAAATTTCCCATGATATTTAATCTTATAAAAACCACAAATTAAGAAGTCAGGTTTGACCACGGCGTAATTGGTTGTACGATAACATTAATCATACCTGTTTCTTCTGTCCCTGCTGTGGCGAGTGGTGGTTGATATTCAGCTGGTTGGTTATCACTCTTTTGTTCCTACAATTACAGACAATAAGGAGAACATAAGTGATTATTGGGAAAATAGTGCACCCTCAAGATTTTTCAAAATTTATATTTTTGCATGGTTGTTAAAGTGACAGGAGGAGATTTTTTTTAAGGATATGAATTTCTCTCAAATTTCACTGGATCGGTTGTAGACCACCTAGCGAGAACGTTTGCAAGGTTTATTGGACAAACAGGTGCAAAAGAAAACCGAAAACTTTGTTTTGAACTTGCCTGCTATCGTAATCGTTCCCCATAGAAAACCATGCTTTGACTTTCTGTCGTGCACGACAGAAACTACTAAATCATCATCTTATTACATAAAGATGGCGTATCGGGGCGTAATTTCACTTCAGGGGTGATCTAATACATTGGTAAGCATTTCCAATATGTAAAAACCCTAGGTCGAGAAAAATTTTGGGGCGCTTCTTTCTGGAAATCTCAAATGTTCTTCAGGTTATATATACATTAGCCCGTACCTGAAATGATTATCAGCGTCTTTAAATGGGTAAACGAATGATTTTATATTACAACCACTCCGGATTAGGTTTCTTCATGTAAGTGGAATCATGGTAGTAAGCCGATAAACACGCCGTTTGTCATATCCCCGGCATCCACCTGTTTTGACCGGTCTTTGACCTTAGCTTTGTGGCTTAGAAATGCAGAAACACGGGACACGAGAACTGCCTTTTTTGTGAGACGATGCTTGCGTTGATGTGGGTGGGGCAAACTTGGCCTTGGGGTAAGTGAAACCTCATCATCGTCACCTAAAAAATAGTCCTTTTTTCTTGTGTTTTTTGTAGGACCGATACTTTGATTCATTTCCATCATTTGTTTTGGTGCACTCTTCAGCGCGGTTTCATGCAAATTTTAAAAAAAATTATTTCGTCTAAAGAAAAAAAAAAACGGCTTTTGTGAGAACATATCGTAGCCAAGGCTACGACCATGTACTTGTGTATACCAATAGATAATGTTTTCAATGTTTTCTAGACCAGTTTTTCCTGCAGAATCTGAATCCGATGGATGCCAGACAAAAAACCTTTGAGCATTTTCGAGGAAACGCAATTCAAAATGGCCACCAAAACACTAAAAACTCAATATGTTTTACTCAAAAGTTGTAAGTTTGCCTGTCAAGTCAAAACACCCTTGTGGATGCTCATGTTAGAATGTGATTCATTCACCACCTAATTAAGAGTTCATATGGCCGCCAATACACAAAGCATCTGATATTTGTCACTACTGTTTGACGAGAATGTAACATAATTATATCGAGTGTTGACAAACAGGACGTAACTCACTTTTTGGTGGATTTTGAGGTTTTGGTACAAAAAAAAATCTGTACACCTACGATTCTGTACCGTAACTCAAGTCTACTTCCAATTACCTACAAAGCAAAATAACGCTTCACCACATCTCAATGGTGCACACTTGTTTACTAACAGAAATCAGACATGGGACGTGGAACCAATAACCACTGTATAACAAATCTGTAGGCCCCATTTGGGGGCTAATGAAAACCAAGTGTAATTCATAATAAATTATTACGATCACATAACTGTCTGTGCCCGCAACATAAAACTGTCAATTGTCTTAAATATTAAAATGTCACCTCAAATTCTTTGTCCCAATATCAGAGACCATTGGATATGTATAGACTTCATCAACCATAGCTAAAGATATTACAATGGGCGGTATGTAGGCCATTGTTATACAGGTGTTACCACCTCCACGATTCGAGTTGAAGTGACAAATACCCGTCCTCATCTCCAATAACTAACCATTGTACATTCTAATATAGGTCGTTGACACTAAATTTTGCTTCTGAAAACGCGGTAATTGAATAGAAATGAAGTTAAGCAATAAGTTGAGGATTTTGCTTCTGCACAAAGTTGTAGGTCAAAGCGTGCCCCCAACCTTCTCTTATGATTTTGTTCAGGTTTCTTCCTTTTTCGAATAAATAGAAAACATGCCAAAGTTATGTGAACACTCAACTATAGAGCTCATATTTAGTTAGTTGGAATGAGTTAAGATTTTTGTCCTGCAATGTACTCAGTCTAAATTGGAGAGCCGTAACAGGTGAAACTCTTCGGCTGCGCGACAATATAACAATGGTCTGCACTCCCAGATGAAGGGGAATTTGAAGTGTTTTCTACCCGCCTACGGGCCGGTGATTGATATCTTTAACTCCATTGTTTGCTGAAGTCTATGTGTATCCACTAGTCATGAGATGTGAAATGAACTTGAAGTGACTTTTATTCTTTTTCAAGAACTGTGCCAGTTTTAATTTGTGGAACATACGATTTATATTATTTTAATAATTAATGATTTACAATTGGTTTTCCCCTAGCCCCCGAGTGGAGACGCCAAAACAACAGCATAGAAGGACATGTCCCATCGACGAAAAGCCTTACTCTGAGCTCTGAGTTACGACCTTCTGATGGTAACTGTATTTGGCCAAACATGAGTTCGGCTTAATAGCTGGTCAATTGCCAGATTTGCAACAGTGTTTTAGCTCCCTATCCCACTTACATTGATGATTTTCTTTTAAAACATTCCAAAGGGATGACATGCTTAACACATGACACTTGTTTATGTGCTTGACTAATACCTAATTGAGTTATGAGCATATCTGGTGCTTATACAAGTAGTGCCACCAATATTACATCACTTGTTACAATGTATTTTCTTGGTGGACATCATTCTATTTTATCTCTATAACACTGTAGTAAATTTAGTCTTTTTGAATATACTGCTATTTAGTGGGTATACATCTGTGAAGAATTTTTGCTTAAACCAGAACCTCTTGTATATCAGATCTAGCATCTAACTCAGGGATCATTTATTATTGTCTCCGTTTCTGAGACGTTTATACTATAGCCTATGCCTATATGTTACACTTCCCCACTTAAGTTCCAGTTAATATTCAAAATATTGTGTTTAAGTTATTTTGATTAAAGATAAATGTGCTGCAATTTTAAAAGTATAGTTGTGCAAATGAGGGATTTTAAAGCTATGATATGCTTAACATGACTATATACCCATTGTATTATTATTCTGTGTTAATTGATAAGGTGTATAGTTTCCTATATTTAAATAATTGTATTTGCTTTACATTATTAATTTGCTTCCATTTATTTATTGACTTACTTACTTTAGTTACTTACTACTTATTTACTTTATTTTGTTCTCATGATTTCAAATAGGTAGACGTAGGAGTCATGTACCCATTTTAAGGGCATTGTATGTTCCTTTTAGCCTGCTGGCTAGATGAGAAGCAAGACAATGAAAAAATGGTTTTTTACCATAGAATTGTGGATTAGTTTTTATATAATTGGCTTTTATGACTACACAGTGAATATCAACAACAAACTTACTGAACTGAATTGAAACTGTGAGATAGATTGATTTCTGTGTCTTAACAAGTTTGTAGTAGATGAGAATGGTAACTAAAGTAACCTATTATTGGTCTCAGAGTGCTCATTGCCCTCATTGTTTAATGCATTGATTTATTTTTTCAGTGCTGCTTCATGAAAACAAGTCAACAAAGTACTAAGGTAATTGGTATAGGTACATGTACATAGTTAAGACCGGCTTTGAAAAAGATGGTCCATCCACATGATATTGTTAGGTAAATGTATTACTAACTTTCAATCTTGCGGAATATGAATGATTTAACCTACATGAATATCGTTCTCATTGTGCGTCCACTTTGCGTTTTCTGGAAATTTTCACTTTTCATTCACTTAATAACATTCATCTTGAATACTGATCTCAAGCTAAATTTATTATTATAAGTGTGCAAATGAAAAAACCCACTTTTATTGAAGTCTCTACATCTGATGAAATATCAGTAGGCATGATTTGAATTAAACTTTTTTCACAGATTACCTTTTCAGTTACCGTCAGAAAAACGTAACTCGCAACTAAAGAAAATATTAAAGAAGTCTTTAAGCTGCTGTTCATACTTAAAAATTGTTCTTTGTTTACGACAGTTTTTTATAAATTTTGCTTACAGTACCATATATGAGCTTTATGAGATGTTTAAATTTTGAGTAATGATAGATTTGGCTTAGTAGCAAATATTAAACATCAAATTTCTCAAAAGCAGTATTTTTGAGTTAAGGCCTTTCTGATTTCACCCTCGATATATACAATGCTTTTTAGCAATCAATATATTAAATGAAACAATTACGAATAGCTTTCAACAATTTTCTAATTAAATCAAATCATACACCATTCAAGATTGCTCCAAATGGCAAATTCATTACTACGTAAAGGCAAGGTCTGCCCATGTTTTGTGTATCACCTATAAACTGCTTCCAGCAAAAATATCATACATGAATCAGGTGATTGATTTTCTGCAAGAATGGCATCCGAGATAGGCGTTTCAATATAGCTTGCAAATGTCAATCAATTCAATGTCAGTATTCCCTTCACGTCGTAGGTCTAAAGATAAATATTTTGTGGTTTTTAGTTGGATTATCACTTCCAAAAACCCCAGTAAGGCTATCTTAAGTGTATTTGGGTCGTTATTCATCAATTATCCCAACATGGATGACAATGACGCTTAAAACCTACAAAAACACAAGAACATATCTCTCTAGACGATTATTCCAAGACACACCCCAATTAAGGAGACTTGCACGAGAGGGATTGAAGTGACCATAAGCACCTTTTAATCTGAATTCGAAATTGGGGGTGTGATATGAGCAACCCAAATTCATGTCAGCTGATATTTATTTCTCTGATCCATGTGTCCCAGAGCATGGACGATCATTTCTTAATCTAAATCTGAATTGGGGCATTGATTTGACAGCACCCAAATACCATGTTAAGCCGGTATGTGTTATTTGTATGGTCCATGTGTCAAAGCATGGACAGTCATTTAGCTAAATAATTCTTGCAGCTGCCTAATCTACTAAAGGTTATCATCTGCTAAGCGAATTGACTTCGCACATACAACGTTGTCTAACACTAAAAGCTAGAACTTTGCAAAATTGTCTTTTAGTTAATTTTTCACAACGTTTGTCCCTAACACTAACAACTTAAGAAATTGCTAAAATTTCTTTATTAATTTTCACAAGGTTGTCTAACAGCTAAGACAAATTGCAACATTTATTTAATTTTCACAACGTTGTCTAACAGCTAACAGCTAAGACATTGCAAAAATTTGTCTTTTAATTTTCACACGTTGTCCCACAAGCTTGCAATTAACTGCTCCTCAAATATTATGAAAGCTAACGAACCTGCCTTCACTTTTTCCCTTAATAGATGTCAATATAGATGATTCAAATTTACCGTAAAATGCTCATGATGCACCCTTGCACGTGACCCCAGTACGCGCCCCTAGTGCCCTATTAAGAGGGAGGGTCGGGTGGGACTTAACTTCGAACTGTTCTCTTCAATTGCTTATGGCAAAATAGGAAGAGCCCGCGAAAACTTCGCGGGAAATCGTAAGACCCACCAATCGGGGGTGTCATTGTCATAATACCGGTCTAAACTGGGTGGCTCTAGCACGGGGGGGGTGGTTTCTTGGATTTTGGTCGGGTACCCCATGCCGTTTCCAAACAAAAGAGGGACTAGCTGCAAATGCGGGACTACCGCTAGGGGTATCAAATTCACATAATCAGTTTTAGTCCCGCTAGGGGAGAATCAGTGTGATTGTGACTGGTTTCAATGATAACAAATAGGAAAACTTAACCTAAACATATCAAAAAAACCAGATGTGTAATTTTCTTGCAGTAGCACAAGGTGGTCATTTTCTTGTATATTAGATATTTTAAAGTAAAACTTTTACTCAGGGCTCATTTAGAACAGGTCCCGCAGGGGTATAATCTCACTGCAAATTGGTCCCGTTAGGGGTATATTTTCACTGAAAACTCACGCAAAAACTGGTCCCGTTAGGGTTATATTTTTCACTGAAAATTGGTCCCGTTTAGGGGTGACCATCAGAACCCCTGGAACGACATGGTTACCCAGCAACCCCCTGAGAACCCTCCCCGGGGGCCTTCTCGCCGGCTTTATTCCAAGACACACCCCAATTAAGGAGACTTGCACGAGAGGGAATTGAAAGTGACCATAAGCAACTTTAATCTGAATTCGAAATTGGGGATGTGATTATTAGCAACCCCAAATATCAGTGTCAGGCTGATATTTATTTCTCTCTGATCCATGTGTCCAAGGCATGGACGATCATTTCTTGATCTAAAATCTGAATTGGGGCATGTGATGTGAGCGCCCCAAATACCAGTGTTAAGCCAGGTTTGTATTTGTATGGTCCGATGTGTCAAGCATTGCAGTATTTAGCTAATCATTCTTGCGGCTGCCTAATATGGTTTATCATATGCTAATTCGAATTGACTTCGCACATACAACGTTGTCTACAGCTAACATCTCAGAAATTGCAAAATTTCGTTTTAATTTCAATTTTCAAACGTTGTCTAACAGCATACAGCTAAGAAATTGCAAATTTCTTTTATTTAATTTTCACAAGGTTGTCTAACAGCTAAGAATTGCAAACCTTTATTTAATTGTTCACAATGTTTTCTAACACTAACAGCTAAGACATTGCAAAATTCTTTAATTTTCACAACGTTGTCCAACCTTGCAATTAACTGCATATCAATATTCTTCAAGCATAACGAACTGCCTTCATCTTTCCCTTAATCGAATGTTATAATGAATTCAAATTTACAGTAAAATGCTCATGATCACCCCTTGCACGTGACCCCAGTACTCGCCCCTAGTGCCCTATTAAGAGGGATGGCGGGTGGGATTAACTTCGAACTGTTTCCGCTTCATTGCATATACATAGCAAAATAGGAAGAGCCCGCGAAAACTTCGCGTGAAATCGTAAGACCCACCCAATCGGGGGTGTCACTTGAAATAATACCGGTCTAAAGCTGGGTGGCTCTGAGCACGGGGGGGGGGAGGGGTTCATGGATTTTGTTCGGGTAACCCAGGCGCGTTCCAAAAAAAGAGGACTAGCTGCAAATGCGGGACTACCGCTAGGGGTATCAAATCACATAAACAAGTTTTAGTCCCGCTAGGGGTATCAAATCAATTGTGATTGGTTGACTGGTTCAATGATACAAATAGGAAAAAACTTAACCTAACCTATCAGCATAATAAACCCCGAGTGTGTACTTTTTTCTTGCAGTAGCACCAATTTTCAGTTTTCTTGTATATTAGATATTTTTAAAGAGGTAAATCTTTTACTCCACGCATTTTAAACAGTCCCGCAAGGTATAATCTCATGCATTGGATAATGATTGTTATTTTTAAAAATATTTTTCACTGAAAACTCACCAAAAACTGGTCCCGTTAGGGTTATATTTCACTGAAAATTGGTCCCGTTAGGGGTGAACATCATAACCCCTGGAACGAGCATGGGGTCCCAACAAACCCCTGAGACCCCCCCGGTGGCTCTAGCCGGGTTTATTCCAAGACACACCCCACTTAATGAGACTTGACGAGAGGGATTGAAGTGACCATAAGCAACTTTAATCTGAATTCGAAATTGGGGGTGTGATATGAGCACCCCCAAATCAGTGTCAGGCTGATATTTATTTCTCAGTGATCCATGTGTCAAGGCATGACGATCATTTTCTAATCTAAATCTTAATTGGGGCATGTGATGTGAGCAGCCCCAAATACCAGTGTTCAGGCCGGTATTTATTTGGTATGGTCATGTGTCAAGCATGACGTAATTTAGCTAAAGTAATTCTTGCAGCTGCCTAATATGGTTTATCATACTGCTAAGCGAATTGACTTCGCACATACAACGTTGTCTACAGCTAACAGCTAAGAAATTGAAAATTTTCTTTTTTTAATTTTCACACGTTGTCTAACAGCTACAGCTTAGAATTGCAAATTTCTTTTTTTTAATTTTCACAATGTTGTCTAACAGCTAAGAAATTTCAACATTTATTTAATTTCACATTTGTCTAACAGCTAACAGCTAAGACATGCAAAATTTCTTTTAATTTTCACAACGTTGTCCAACGCTTGCAATAACTGCAAATCAAATATTATTAAAACATCACAACTTCCTTCAGCTTTTCCCTTAATAGATGTTATATAGATAATTCAATTTACAGTAATGCTCATGATGCACCCTTGCACGTGACCCCAACAATTCTGGGGACCAGGGATTGGCCCCAACAACGCCGAGAGCCTGTTTTTTCGTCGTCTGTGCAGTTAACGGTAATAAAAATTCCTTTAAAAGGAAAGGGGCGCCCCAAGGAGTGATTCTTGTTTGGGTTGTTCTATGTAGTTTGGGAAATAATTTATATAAGAAAGGTCCGGTAGACATATCATATTGAATTCGTGAAGTTTATTGCAACTTGCTTATACAAAAGGTTTGAAATAATATAAGAAATAATATATATTGAAATACAAGAATATAGTATAGACAGTTTAGTTTTTGGTGAAATTTTGCAATTTTGTATAGGATCCAATCCAAATTAAGCGTACTATATGGAATATATAGGAAATTAAGAAAGCTTTATAATTTTGTAGTCCAATACAAGGTAAGAAGACTTTTTTAAGTGTGTAAACATATGAACCTTTTACTAAACAATACTGGTTGGTTTTGTTATCTTTGTTGCACTTATAAAGAATGAAATGGTTTATTTCAGCTTTTAGACTGGGAATTTGTTTATTGAGGTGCTGTTTGGCAGAACAGCTGATGGATGGATTTTGAGATTTGCCTTTTGTTGTGGTCAGTGATAGGTTTAACATGACCTTTGACCTTTTGATAGTGACCCTTGACTTCAGAAACAAATGAGGGTGTGCAGTAAACCATAAATGGAGTTGGTTTTAATTGAATGCATACTCCAATGAGGTTAATGTTACATTTCAGGCTTATTTTACGTGACTTCACAAGACATATACTGGTATGAGGCTTTTGACCTTATTTAACAAATGAGGTATCCTATGTTGCCCCTTTGATTTTATAAACCACAAAATTGCCTAAAAAATCTCATGACATTTGTTCATTTCACCCATTTGAAAGAGTTATTGTAGAGTAACATTACAGTGAGACCTCAATCATTACAATACAATGTTGCCATCAAGTAACTTAATTTGCATAATTATGGCCTAATTTGCATAAATTTTGCGATATTTTTTCTTGTTTTCTGCGACTATCGTGAATTTATAACCACAAAAATCGATAAAAAAGAATCCTAGTTTAATTTTCACCAGATTTTGAAGTGTTATTTTGAATTATGATCCAAGTGGTGCCCTTAATATAAAATCCAATGTTGAGACCAAGGGATCTTATTAATAATTTTGCATAAGTAGAGACTAATTTGCATAAAAATTGCTGTCATTTGAGTTATGGGTCATTTAAAAAAACCCTTTTCTTTGTGTGACAAAAGTTTTAAGCCTAATTATGTCTAACCCAAGTTCCAGTTTATAGTTAATAATCAACCCTTAGACGATACAATAAGTGATAAGCATTTAAATGAAGTGCCACCATTTGCTCATTTGCATGAATTTATGTACCTTTTGTTTTCAATGCGTCCATTTAAATTCAGTGTTTTGAATACTATGCAAGTATAAAAAAGGCCTTGTATGTCACGTAACGGTTCCCAAATCAATATGTTTTGCTTGTATGATAACTTTTAAAATCAGACATGTTCAGATCTTTTGCAATCAGCTACATGGTTTTTATGAATCTGAAGAAAAAAAAACACTATATATAGAGTTCAAAAATGGGACTTGCCCATAATTTTGTATTTATTGTTAAAACAACTAGCATATTACAATAATCGTCGAAAAAATGTGTGTGTTTTACGTGTTGACAGAAAACAAGTCTACACTAGTCATATATATTGATTAAAAGTTGCCTAATGACCCTGCTTTTAATTATGTTGTGTTTTTGATTGTACATAAAAAACATTCATTGCCATGTATAATCTGGTTAAATGGTTCAGTAGGCAATATGTTTATTTATATATATTAAAATCCCAGTAAAAGAAGGAGCTTGTTTATTTTACGCCTAATCGGGAATACCCGATTCCCGAACACAACTAGAATTTTCGCGGTTCTCGGCTTTCGCGTTTGCGGCGGGGGTACCCAAGGTGTAGGGTTGTTTGGTTCCAATGCGGAACCCTTATCATCCGTAACCTGTAGCATATTAAATTTTGTCACCACCTTAGGGTCCCCCTGTCTGACACCGGCCACAGGGCCCCTTTGCAACTATACGCCAGGACCCTTTAACAGTTGCCAGAACCAAAGTCCCAATTCTTTCTTCTTTCGAACTATCCAAGACCCCTCCCACAACTGTCTGGGAGCACTTCACAGCTGTCACAGATCGTCATTCCCAACTAACAACCGATCCCCCTTCTGCATCTACCAAGAGTGGCCCTTTCCCAAGTAACTCAGGTTCCTCCTTCCAACTTCACCCGGCAATTTCTACATTACCTCAACACCCTATCCCTTTTTTTGATCTATATGGACAATTCCCAACGACCCATCCCACTACACATTGGTTCGTTTTTGGTATTACAATTGATCCGTCATGCGCGTATATGATCTTGGTGCAGTATAGCGCTTGACGGAATATGAATGGCAATACCTCATTTGCATACCAATGAAACATCTACCAGATTTCCTTCTCACTTCCCAGATTTTCCTTTCTCAAACGACCCCGGGGGTTCATCTTTCTAACAACGCCAGGGTTCCACATTATCAAGAGTGGTTTGCCAATCACCCCTTCAACCAACACAACCCTACCCCCCATCCCAATTCATTGGTTTCTCATTTTCACCCCCTTGACCAACCATGCCCACCTCACCTTGAACCAAAACCTTCCGTTACTTTTTCATAAAATTGAGTGTATCTTTTTTGGCTCACTTTTCGCCACCTTTTTTTTCTTTTATTGTAATTATATTTGTGGTTAATCTTATTTTATTTGGGTCACTATTTTATATTTCTATTTTTTTTTTTATATTGTTAAAAACATTTTTTTTCGGATTTTCTTTTTTTTAAAATGTATTTGTCATTTTTTTGTTCATTTTTAATATTCTTGGGGGGGGTTTTTATCTCTTTCAATTATTGTATTATTTTAGTTTTAATATTTTTTCATATTTGCTCATTTTAATGCTTATTTAATGGTTTTATTAAGTTTTGTTCGTATTCGATATTTTCATTATTTCTTATTTCTTTTTGAACTTTTAAATTACTTAACTAACGTTGTTCATATTTATTCTCAAGTTTCATTGTTTTTCTTTTTTATTGCTGTTTTTATTGTGGGCGGGGTAATAATATTTTAATATTCCACGCACATACTTTCCTGAACAAATCGTTGCTTTTTCATATTTTTATGCAAGTGTATTTTTTGTGTATGTTTAAAAAAAAATATTGTTATTTTTATTAATTTTTGTTTTTGTTTATTACTTTTGTTATTAATATTTTGTTTTTATCTGCTTATCTTATGTTTATGTATTTAATTAACTAATTAAAAATATTAAAAAAAATTTTTCTTTTAAATTCTTCTTGTTTTCCGTCTTTTCGTTTTTCTTTTGAATTTTTATTTTGTATTTTTTTTAAAGCTTTTTCCCTTCTTTTAAAGTTTTGTATTAGTCTTATTCTTTTTATTTTAGTACATGTGTTTATTGGTGGTATTTTCATTTAGTTGCATTTGTTTATTAGTTTATATGCATTTATTTTTGTTCATTAACTTTTGGTTTAATAACTTATTGCTTTATATTATTTTATTAAAAAACAAAAAAACCGAAAATTAAAAAAAAATTTTTCTTTAAAATCTTATTGGTGTCCTATCTTTTTATTTGTGATTTAGCGTTTTCTTTTTCACTCATTGTTCATTGTAATTATTTAATTTTTTATTTTGTATTTTATTTATGTTTAAATTTTAAAATTTGGTCTTAATTTGGTCTTTGCAGGTTATTAGTGTTGTCATTATTATTATTTTTATTTTGGCCTATTATTCCCAACTTCGTGATTCAATTTAAGCTGTGTAGTTGTTAAAAGAAAAAGACAAAATGGGGAAAAGGGAGAAAAAAAGCACAACAACAGCACATCTTTCCTGGTAACAAACACCTCAAACATAACAAAACTAAATAACAACAATAAAAAAGAAATTGAGTATAACAAGACGGTCGTGCAGCCAAACCTCGAGCACGACGGTCTTTCAGCCAACAACTCAAAACGGTAATATAACACACCGTTGTAGAAATGGGCGCTATCATAACAGGTTCGGTCATTTTTCGATAGAAATCGCATATTTTCGGCCATCGTCGATCATTCGATCGCCACTTTCTTAAAATGGGCCATTTTGTCTGATTTTTCGTGAAAACGAGAGATCCAAACTTTAGGGCGACGGGTCCTGAACGAGAAACCTGCATCCGTCTGAATTTGTCTCATTTACCGAAACTATATTCTGCTTTTTTATTCCTTCAGTAATTACGCATATTGTCGAGGGTAAGAAGTTATTTGGAGTGGGATGTGTTGAGATACAAAATAAAGTCGTATATAACAGCGAAATGCTCAACTTTTCACAAATTAGATACTTAAAATATCCGCATTTTTACATGAACATTATCGCAATATGTAAAGGCGTCATAACAGATTTCAATTGAAATAGATTGTCGTTAAGTCTGAGACACGCTATCGATTTCTTTGTTTGCGTCAATCAAAGGAAGAATACAGTTTCACGAAACATCGAGAACTAGTGAAGGGGAGGATTAGGCCACGTAAAAATATTGTAGTTTTTATAGTGCACTGTAAAAAAATACTGTAAATTTTACATAAAATCCTGTCAGCAATTCTGCCCACAAATTACCGTAAATTACAGTATAGACCTACTGTAAAATTAATTTTAAAATCGCGTAAAAAACATATATAGGCCTATTGGTGATTTATTACAGAGATTGTGAATGTGTTGAGAAAAAAAAAGCACTGACGAACACCCAACTTAGTAGGCCCTATCCCTAATTTTTTTTACAGTTATGATACTGTAAAATTGACATTTATTGTAAAATGTTTACATCAACTGTAAAATATCCAGTAAATTGAATGAAAACCTGTAAAAGGACTTTTTCGGAGTTTTGTTGGCAGAATTGCTGCAGGATTTTCCTGTAAAATTTACATGGGTATAATTATCAAAAATAAGAAAAAGCGAGGAACTGGAGAGACAAGCGAAAAAGAAATTAATGAAGGAAAAGTCGCAAGAGAAGTGAGTTGTGGGCGGCGCAGAAGAAGGGGTGCGGGGTTGCGTATTTAGTAAAGGAGCAGTGGTTGATGGATGTGTAAGCGGAAGAGCGGAGGAAGCAGAAATCGGGGGGAAGATAACGAAGGTGGAACGGGAGCAGTTGGAGTATTGTGGAGCAAAGCCAAGGGCAAGGTTAAGTGTTCATATTCGGGGACGGTAAAGGTACAGAGTTGCGGTCACGTAGAGAGAACGGGAGAGGGTAGAAGGGAACGGGGGGGAGGAAAGGAGATAGATCTATTTGCACACGTGGATGGCGTGGGAAAGGAGGAAGAAGGAGAGCGCGGAAATATGAAATAGAAAAGAGGAAAGAGAGGCTGGGAAGCCGATGATATTATTAATAGGGAGGGGAAGTTGGAAGGTGCCAACGATACAGAAAAAGATGAAATGATGCAAAGTTGGGTCGGTAAAGAGTTTGACTGGGGTGGTAGAGGACAATTAGAGGTGAAAGCTAAGGGATACCGGGTGTAGAGATGGTAAAGACTGGCAGAAAGAGGTGGGTAAAGAATTGAAAATTCATAGTAGGTGTATAATGATGTTGTTACTCATTAAATTTCAAGTAATCTTCAACTTTTAGATTTTTGTCATTATAGGCCTGGGAAATTGGACATAAATCTACAGCCTTTTCCTGTATTCCAAATTAACCGCCAAATATGTCAAGTTTTGGAAAGTTTTTTACAGTATTTTCCTGGAAATTTGCACTGTAATTTTTTACAGTGTGACAAACTCTAAGTCTAACTTTTTTAAATGCTTGGACCAAACTGTCAATATTAATTTTCTGTAACAAGATGATAAATTTAACGTATCAGATTGATTCATAGTAATTCCTTAGTGACTACAAGAACTTCCAATTGGTAGTATAATAAATTATTGATATCATTTTCTCATGTTAAATGCTTCAGAATTGGTTAGTTTGGTGTTTGAATTTATTGCAGTGCAGTTGCCTTGTAATATTTTTCTTCGTGAGAAAAGGGACATTTTAATTATGGCATTAATCTTATCCGGTATGTGACATCGAATTTCTATTAATATTGATTGGGGAAAGTATACAGCCTCTCAGAACGAATGGAAGCATCGACACGCCCAAACTTTAATTACTGGCCAGGATCAAAAAATCCTACTATAAGCCTTCTTTATTTACTATTTATCCTACTTGGGTCTAAGAAAAAACAGCAAAACATGGAAAAAAGGGTATGGTTTTTTTCTTAACCCTGAATTGTGATGTAATAGTGTTCCAAAAAGGTTTTAACACGTTTACGTTTGCAAATTTCTCAAATTGGGTAGACTTATCAAAATAGTTTGAGGGTATTCTATAACTACAATATCGTGTGGGAACCTGGTTGAAAACGGCGTTGAAAACGGCGCTGAAATGACAAAATGGCCGCCATCTAGAGAAAAAAAGGTCAAAACCCACTTTTGACACACGTTTGAGTCTAGGGCGGTCACGAATTATATCCACGATTGATACACACATTGAACAACGCCCCCCGTCATGCGGACTGGCTATTATTAATAACCACAAAGGGGAAGAATTAAGGCATCTCAAATTATTCAAGTTTATCTTATTCCTTTCAACAAAAGGCCGGCAATATTCTTCTTTATGTCTTGTCCCAAACATAAAAACATTAAAAATGTACAAGAGAGTCTTGATCGTCTATTAACAAGAAAAAAACTGAAAAAAATAAAAAACTTCAATTTAAAATTCCCCCTAAATGAAATCAACCTATTATTATGTAAATGGGCATTTCAAGTTCAGTTTCACGGTTGAGATCTTCTCTCATTCATTTCAATGGAAATATTCCACAAAAACTCAAGGGTGACGAGTAGCTGTTACGTAAGTAGGCCTCCCTTACAGTTCATTCCCACAAATGTATTGATTACTCTAACCATCATGATAGCTCCATAGACTTACGTGTGTGCAAAGTGGCTTTGACCAATTTCTTTAACGGTCGCCATTCGTGTTATTTGGCTTTGTTTTCAAAGCCGTTTTCACCGGTTCTAACAAGGTATTGTAGTTAATAAATATCTTCAATCATTGTGTATGTTCACCCACTTTTGAGAAATTTGCAGATATAAAAGTGCTAAACCTGTGTTGGGACAAAAGTACGTTTAGGCATCTCTAAGCGGGTATAAAAATCACCAAATATATTGTAATCGGAACTTCGTAAGTAAAGCAAAGCATATAATAAAGGGTATATTAAATGACACAATGCATGCTTATTGAGGGCCGATAAAAATACTTGTTTTAGTGTATGTTTTATCTTGTTTTGTAGTCGGTAAAAATATGTGTGTATGGTCTTTTCCCTAAAGTCCATGTTCATGCATCAGATCCACTTTTGAATACAAATGGCCCCCCCCCCCCCGGTGTCTGTGGCCTTAAATATTTTTGAGAGGTCCCTCCCCCCCTTTAAAACAGGACCCCACCCCCCTGTCCGGTGGCTAACTTTGAGAAAATCCAGGTTATTTTTTAAGCTCTCCCCACCCCAAACATTTCGGAGCACCCCATTTGCACCATCCCTTCCCCCACCAAGGTCATGGACCGTCGTCCCTTAGCCCAGATGTCACAAATAAATAATATTAAAAAAAAAAGGTAAAATAGGTAAAAAATGAGTGGCCAACATTCCTTAAGATGGCAAATCATGATGGTTTTCAGGTACCCTTAACTCCAACCCGGCTCCCCCGCTCCTCTTCCCTGGCCTGCACCATGGTAGGCCTAAATAAAATATCGCTAGAGGGGCGAAATCATAGTAGGGCGAAACATACATTACATGGGCCTCATATAGGTAAAAAAACCTAATTTTTATACATATTTTTTGCTTAAATCCACGTTTTTCCAAATGTTTGAAACTTTCGTGGGGGGGTTGGTAGCCACCCCCGGCGCAACCCAGCTCCCAGCAACCACACGCCCACATTTTGAGTGGTGAATTTCCAAACATTTCCCGCTCTCGATACTCAGTTTTAATGCAATTTTTATCACGTTCCCACTACCTCTAGCTATCTTGATCCTTTTTATTTGTGTTTTTTAGGGATGCACAGCCGAACACGAGTTTTATGGAGGACCCCACGCCCGCCATACCTTAAGAAACACTTAAAAATTGTATTTTTGATACCCATAGAAGCCATTAAACGTTCAAAACCGTCATGTTTTGCAACAACCGTCGTGTATATACCCCCGCGCTGGTTTATACGTGGACGACCGTCGTTTATATACGGCCCGCACTGGAACCCGCCGTAACGACCGTCGTGTATATACCGATTTCCTAGTTGGGTGCTGTCGTGTATGTACCGTATTTGCTAGTTGGGTACACGGCCGTCGTGTATATACCGGTTGCCATAAAAAAAATAATCTTCTCTAGACCGATTTCGAACCCAGGGCCAACGGGGGGAACATTACATGGATAATGCGCCTTAGACCGCTCGGCCATTTAAGAACTGATTTCATCATACGTGCAATTTGGCTCATTACTCCACAAGCTTATGGAAGACAGAGTGAGCCTCAGCGAGGTCACCATACACGACCCAAGATGGGCGAATACCTGGAGGATACATTATTCTGGCAGTGTTTTTGTGGTTTTGAAATATATTCCGTAAATTTCGCAAGGAAAAATGGAGTACTTCTTCTTGATTAACTCTCTGCCGAAAGAAATTTATTTTTAGGTCATCGGGTAATCCGATAACTCCTCATATTTATTTTCCACAAATTTTGAACATCCGCTATGCAACATATACGTGATGTAACGTAGAAATCCCCCAATTTTGGCTACATTTTTCCTACACTGTCCCGGAATGTGTGTTTGTGTACAAAACTGCTGCTGAAAGATATTTTCTAAATTAGTACTGGCGCGAGCGAATAAACGTTAATCAGTCCATCGTAGCGAATGCATGAATGAAAATTCATCTCAAACTATCTCCGGAAAACGAAGAGGTTCTATGGAGATTTTTGCATCAGAGGGTCCGTTACTATGTTTGTGTTTTGAATATGCATCTTAATTGGTCTGAACCTATGGAACGTAGCGAGAAAATTGCACGTTTTGTCGGGTACTTCAATAGCTCGCAAACACGGAAAGTGAACATGCATTAAAATGAACCCCTTTTCATTAATTCTTATATGATCCAGTCTTAGTAATTCTAGGAGGCGCGGCTTGATCTGTGAATGTAATTTACTTAACAAGAAAAATAGAAAATGCTAACTGAGACCGCAGACTAATTAAAAAAAAAACAACACAAGAGGTAGAAATTGTTTCTTGGCCGAGAAACCAAGCAATATCAATAATTGTCTTAGTATTCTCAGTGAATGATGCGTGTATAGTCATTAATTAGTTGAGTGAACTGTGAAGGTTATCAATAGTAGATACTTTTTTAGAAGGATAAATTTACAATATTTAAGCCACCTACAATAATAATATCATTACAACGCAGCACCGTTTTGGAAAACAACAATCAATGTTCTCGACATAATCGGTGTGCAATCAGGAACAACGAAGACAGTGTCCTAGAATAGATTGGTTTATTGTGGGAGATTAATTTAATCCATAAAGCTAAAAGCTTCAACACATTGATGAGAATATCTATAAAATAGAGGCCTTTGGAGGCTGTCCAACAGCCAACGATATTGTGTCTGGCATACGACTTCTACAGAAAGCTATACAATTATTTACCAGTGCGAAATCCTTGCTAAGGGTATGTATGAGGTCATTAGTATCCAAATGTTTCTAATTAAGCATTTCCGGGGGCTGATTCCCCCCTTCTCGTTTTAATTACATGTCGAGGATGCCTCAACATCTTCAAGCGTTATTCGCCCCCCCCCCCCCTTTACCATTCCTCATGCAGCTGAAAGCTATTTGTCTCTAGACCTAGATTATAGCCTTCCGGCCGAAGTAAAGCGCGGTGAGCGGCCCGGTGTACGATATTGATCCCCACGACCCAAATCTTGTATGTATCTTCTTCTGGGGTGGCTAGAAGGCGATCGGCGTTGCCCAACCGAGTACCATTTAGCCCGACATAACCTTCGTTTAACTGATTGGCATTTTCTGCCATCGACTGCATGTTACAGCTAGTTCCTTCTACCGGGCTGTGGGCCAGCTGTACGCGTTGCTTCTTGGAATTGTACGCTTTTCCCGACGAACTTCTTCCGGGCTTTTGCCGTTTTGGCGCATTGGCTAGCTAGAGCTTTTACTTGAATGGTACCCTGGCAACTCTCAGGTTCAAAAAACCCTGTAGAAATCGTTCAAAGTAAAGCCTCTGCTTGCTATGTACCTAGCAACAGCGAATGTTAGATTTGCATGAATCTTTCTTATATAAGTGATACCTTTATACTTTCATAGAAGATATATAGGAACGTAGTAGCATCATTTCGCGTATAACATCGCGCGTAAGCACGCCGCGGTAGGATAACCCATTTATTGGTTAAGATCGACATATCGTAATTCCAAAGTCATTAGTGATGGATTGATAATAGAAAGGGTATACTATACACTATTAAAATCAAGAACGTAATACGCACTATACTAGTGTTAATCATGCACTATAACATATTAATAATTCCATCATAATCTATATAGCCATAGTATGAACTATGATGATACTAGTGATAATAATAATATAATAATAACATAATATAATAGAAATTATAACAATAATCAAAAAACAATCATAAGACTCATAATTATTAGTATTGATCATAATCTAATTAATGAATAGCAGTAGCAATATTAATACTATAATTACAATAATAATAATAATAGAGAAAAAATATAGTAATTAATAATACTCATCATCATCACATTCATCAATCCATCATCATCATCATAATTATAATAATCTTAATACTAATCTTAGTACAGCCACTTGAATATATAATTCATTCGCATAAAATTAATCATGTTCACTATTATAATAGTGATATCATATAGGAGATAGTCAACACATATAATGATAAGAATAATGATAACAATAATAATAATACCAAAAATATAATAATATAATAATAATACACGAATAATAACCTATTACTGCTAAATACTATGACCAAAATCCATATTATAAAATTACAATATCCTAATGATTTAATAAATACAATCTTTACCATAATAGCCGACATTAATAATTGAGTTTTTGCTAATAACAGCATTAATAAAATTGATAATGCGCTCATAAGATTGAAAATCTAAAATGGTATTATAAGTTTGCTAAATAACTTTATACTAAACAAAGCAAACGAACCACCAAAAAACAGCCCCCGTCGTAATGACGATCTGTTTATAATTCCTTAAGAATCTCGTGATGAATGTAACTTCACTTGCAGCTCCCTTTTAAGCTCTTTAAGTATGGTTAAATCGACTAATTGCTTAATATCGAAGTTTCAAGCTGCAGTTGGTAATTTTGCATCATGAGAAACACCTACCAATAATCCTCGTTTACCTGAGAAGCTGTCTGTGAAATTGACCAGCTGTTGTCTTCTGGTGCAAATGGTTGATTGCTCGAGTCTTCTTGTTTGTCCGTTATATCAGTAGCTATCAGTCCTCTAAATTATAACAGACTGTTTTTACAAGGCACATCGGATGCTCAGACTGATGAAATTAGTCCCTTCAAAGAATTAATATCGTGTGAAAAAACAAAATATTGAGGAATTATTCTCAAATTCGTCTGAAATGAAATAGAAATTATCAAATCTGGAATTCGTAATTAACTTCGAACTGTTCGCTTCAATTGCTTATGGCAAAATAGGAAGAGCCCGCGAAAACTTCGTCGTGAAATCGTAAGACCCCCCAATCTGGGGTGTCACTTTGTAATAATACCGGTCTAAAGCTGAGTGGCTCTAGTCCGGATTTAGTGATCGGATTTTTCGACCGCTTAGTAAGTTGCCATTTCCAAGCCATATGATTGGATACCCATTTTGGAGGCAATCTTTACTTGTAATCGATTCCTCTTATTACCTAATGATGTGTCACATTGATCTGATTGACTTACATAGATATACACAAACATGGCGTACTAGGTTATACACAGCTATCATTATAGCCATCTTAGAGTATCGGAAGCCATCTTTGTATCCTATAATGACGAATTTTATTAGCACATCACATTTTTTAAATTATGTCTTATATTTAAAATTAATTTCTTGACTTGACAAAAAACCAGGATCGATACCAAATTACTAACCTGCAGTCAAAATAGATCACGATCCACACTTTTATTGTATTGGCGGCCATATTAATTCATTGATTACTGTGGGTTACGACTCATATGTTAATTGGCACCATGAATGGTTAAACGAGACAGGATGAAAAATCACCACTTTTGATGAACAAGATGTGAATGTTTTGTTTTTGGTGGCCAATTTTTTTTTTGGAACTTTTTTGCGTTTTTAACAAAAAAGTTTGTTGCTCAAGGTTGCTCGTCTGCCATCCCCTCGATTCAGAAAATCAGCATAAAAAACTGCTAAGAACCGTTGAAAAACCATCTATCTTAATCAAGGTTGATAGGTTGTATTCAATGCATCTGTAGCCTGGACTATAGTAATTGGAGGTAAAGAGCATGTTACAATATTTCTTATTTAAAAGGTGCAACAGGAGATGTCATGTAACAGGTGTCCTAAAAAATGAATTCCGATTTTTTGTACTAATGTAAATGCTTAAAAAAATATCCCCATGTACATGGGCCGAGCCAGGATTTGAAAAACGTCAAAATTACCAGGAGGGCTGAAAGGCGGTAACGTGTCCAAATGGGCTGATTTGCAAGAATTTGCAGAATTAACCGGGACGCGCGAGCCCCCTCCGCCCCCTCCCTTCCCGGATCCCCCCGGCCGCCTGATGTAAAACGATTACGCTGAGAATCATTTCTTTGGTACTATAAAATAGTGAAATTTTCTAATTTACTATAGGAGAAAATATTAATTCAGTATTCTAATGAAATTCAGCATCAAATTTGTTTCACTTTCAATGCATTTCTGTAGCCAATTACCAGGTAAATGTCTATTGGAGGTCCTATTATGAAATCACTACTACAGTGACTCAATATATGACTCCTCAAATCTCCTCATTGCACTTTAAGATTTCATTAGCAGAATTGTGTACATAGACCAAGAAATGTATTTTACCCGATGGGAGGGGTAAATTTTCTTGTTTGGAGCATTAGTTGTGTCATGGACTGTGGTAAGAAGCATAGATAAAATATGTGCTAATTATTGAAAAATATTGTCTTAAGAACAACTATTAAAATTGTTTGAATAACATATAGCTCGATACAACAAAGCATAACTATAGACCCACTTTTTTTATTCAAACGGTAAAAGAAGAAAAATTAGGCAAAACTCAGCTCCGACTCTCACAAGTGACTGACTTAATCATTATAATGCTTAAATTACCCCAACCAATCCCGTAACAAGGGGTGGGAGCTGGTGAGGGTGTAAGGGGCGACAAACAAATATTATTTTTAAGGGACTTCTGGCACATCTATCAAAATCCGCCCACTATAATTAGCTAAAAATATCCTGGTGTATACGGGCCTGACCCCAGCCACTGGCTCAACTTAACCTCTAGCTCACTGGTACTGGGATAAGTTGTGCAGGTTTACGAAATTATTTTGGCCGTCAACTGAGAGATACAACTCTCAGTCATGCAGATTTAATAAGACTACAGTCAAGTAAATGTTGGTTTCTTATAAATGATTACTTGATTATTGCACCATGCTGTACATAAGGCAAAAATTGGCTCGTCTTACCCCAGTCTCCCTTACGTGATCGTCATCGGTACAATGACTGACAAGTCCTTGCTGCAGGCCCGATGGCACCAGAAGACCTGCATCGCTATCCTCCTTGAAATGTCTACGAAACGTTCGTTCGGAAACAAACGAACCGTCACATTCACGAGAAAGGCAGAAACACTGGACACGAGAACCTGCCATTTTGTGAGATGATGCTTTCATGTATTGGATATGCTTAAATGTGTCTCAAAGTTCTAGCTTGGTCGAATAAAAGTAGCCTTAGTCAAAACAAGGTTCAATCGCGAGTATGCTGTCATGTAAACAGAATAAAATGTATTCCCGCTAAAAGTGCTAAGTTCCAATGTCATAGGCCTGCTGTATAACGGTAGCAGGTCATTTCAATGAAGTTAATTGGGTTTGGCCCCACAAGAGCAAGCTTGTACAAAAGTATAAGTAGTAAGCTGACCTGACACCTTATGACCGTTCCATATGCAGCAATTCAACTTGTAAAACTGGTATATTCTTACATGCATGAAAACTTTGCGAATTTGTGAATGACAAGGATTGGAGAAAAAATCCGACAATTTTGGAGTCTTTTGTCAAAAAAGCAACGATTTGATCAGGATCACCGGGCTCGCATCTTTAAAATTTTGTCCACGGTCCTTAGGCATTTGATGTCATTTAGTAAGTCTTTACTGCTTGTTCTCCTGCCAATTCGAACGAAACTGACCAATAAGGCCCCCTGTTACACCGTGTTATGTAATAATTTCGTGTAATGTAATAACCGACGCGTAATGTAATAAATTTTGACGTGTTATGTAATAAAACGCGTAATGTAATAAAAGTTGACGCGTAATGTAATAAAAAAAATTGACGCGTAATGTAATAAAAATTTTCATGTAATGTAATAAAAAAATTGACGCGTAATGTAATAAAAATTAACGCGTTATGTAATAACATGGCATTTTGTATGTATTAGTTTGACTTAGCAGACCCAGTGACTCCTGAGATGTCTGCGACTGTGTGTGTGTGTGTGTGTGTGGTGTGTGTGTGTGTGTGTGTTTGCGCGCGCGTGTGTGTGTGTGTGTGAGGGTCTGTTTGTGTGTGAGGGCGTGTGTGTGTGTGTCCGTCGGTTCGTCCGTTTATCTGTCCGTCAGTATTGATTCGAATTTGTTCTTGACCTTATTCTTGGTGGATGTCTTCGGCTCTGTGTAACTTGGGTCCATTTTTGGTTTACTAAGCTTGGAATCACCGCCCCTGAGTCCGTTGAGGTGCCTTCATCCTTATCAACCTTATCAACTTTTGATTTTTAGAATGTTAACTAAGGGATGGCTATGTCTGTGTGACCCCCACGGCCCCAACCCCTGGTGTTTGGGGATGGGAAAGGGACAACGGGTACACAGTGGCGGATCCAGGATTTGAAAAACGTCAAAATTAGCGGGGCCTGAAAGGCTGAAACTTGTCCAAAAGCTTCCAAAATGGGCTGATTTTACAAGATTTTGCAGAATTACCGGGAGGCGCGCGCCCTCTCCACCCCTCCCTGGATCCGCGCCTGGGTACACATAACTAGCCCGCATCGCATTGGCTTAAAACTGGCCAAGTGTCTTTTCCCCAGTCTTTGCCTTGGCTAAGCTAAGGTTCTGAAACATATCGCACGATGTCTTATCCTATCTTATAAATATTAATAGGGGTGTTTTCCTTGGTCTGCAATGGTTGGGGGAGGGCATGGCGCCCATATGTACCCCTGGTATTATGGTTAGGGCTTAGCAGTGACGTACCAACCGGTGGGGTTGGGGAGGCAGGTGGGAAAGTGGCTCGAAATAGGGAAAATAACCAGCTTAGAAGCTGAGCCTCCCCCTCCCCCGCCAGCCCCCAATTGAACTGACCGTTTGTACAGTGTCTATGGAGAAGAAAAAAAAAAAAAAAAAAAACCACTGGATTGGTATTCCGAATATGCAACAAAGTCGGCTATTCCGATTATTAAACAAGGTCCACTAGTCCGAATATGGAAATGCCCACTCTACCCAATGTGAAAAAGGTCTGTAAAGCGGACCTACTATAATTTTCGGAATCGAGGACCTTATTTAATTTTCGGACTATAGCGGGTCCTATTTAATTTTCGGTTAAAAATTGCGCGTATTATAATACTATTATTGATAATAATATTATTACATTACGAGGCAATTTTATTACATTACCAGTTTTATTACATTACACGGTAAAAATTATTACATTACGCGTCGATTATTACATTACACAAAAATAACATAACACAATATATTTCGCGTAACAAAGTGAAGCGTAATGTAACAAAGTGACGCATAATGTAATAAATGTTGCCGTGTTGTGTAATAAAACCGGTATTGTAATAAAATTTGCCGCGTAATGTAATAAAATATTATTACAGTGCGGCAATTTTATTACATTACCCTGGTTTATTTACGTTTACACGACGAATTATTAATTAGGGGCGATTATTTATATTACATAACAATAACAATAACACAAATAAAAAAAAAAAACTAGAAAAATAAATAAATTTTAATGTAATTAAATTTTGCCGTGTTGTGTGATAAAACCGGTATTGTAATAAAATTTGCCAGTAATGTATAAATATATTACACTATGCGGCAATTTTATACATTACCAGTTTTAGTTACATTACATGGCAAATTATTTACATACGCGTCGATTATACAGTCGTGGCGGACAAAATATTACATTACGCGTCGATTTTTCCATTACACGAAAATAACATAAACACAATCGGATTACGGGTAAAAAAGTAATGTAATAAATTTTACCGTGTTGTGTGTAAAAAAACAGGTAATGTAATAAAATTGCCACATAATGTAATGAATATTTATGACATTATGCGGCAATTTATTGCATTACGCCAGTCACCAATATACGGACGTGTTTTTGTTTGTTACGCCGATTTATAGTTGATTTTCTAAAATTCTCTTACTCTAAAAATGTTGAAACTGATTATCAAAGAAAGGTTCAACGGGGACTCGAACCAGCAACCCTTCTATCGACAAGGTCTTAACACTTAAGTGCCAAGCTAAAAAAACTTCCGTTGAGTGCCCCAAGGGGGTGGGGGGGGGGGTTCCTCGGACCCACACCCAGATAACCACTTTCCGGTGGGAGTTTGATCATGACACTAACACAATAAAATGGGGGTGTCACGTAGAAACCACATACCCACAATTAAAAATGAAAAATACGAACCTTTGACCTAGGACCTATGGCCAATGGAAATTGTCACTCTTTTGCAACAGAGTGGGTCGCACATTCCATCTCTCAGCAACTCAATATAAGGTTTGAACCAAAAAACTAATTAATCTTCGCGGGAATAAACCAATAAAAGAATCATTGCAAAATATAGCCAAATTTATACCATCTTGTATTTTTCTCAGAAAACTTCAAAATCGCCTTATTTTCCCATAGAATTACCACCGTTAAGAGCACGGCCATTGATAAAATTTAAATTGATGCTCTCAGCATATAAAAGGTTGGTTATTTGATTTAAGTATATTAATTATTAATAATACCTCCTAGGTACTATATCTAGCAAATAATCCCAAGATTTTTTAATTACTTAATTTTTTAATAGTAAAAATATCTTGGCTTGATTTTTTCACTTCGTTAGGGCCCAAGGGGGGTTCTAGGGAACCCAACCTAATTATTCTAATGGAGCCGTGGGCGGATTTTTTTAAATTTTTTTGTATCAGGAGAAGCGTATTCACAAATCAGAACAATTAGCAAAAAAACTCCTTGAAATTTTGATTGCGTACGATAAATCGCAAAAAAATCAAATGTTGGGTACTATGGCACCCCCCCCCCTTGGGCCAATAAGTGTTAATGAAATACCCATGATTTACAAACGATTTGACAGAAAGGCGTGTTGGGTTATACTTGAATCCATAGTTTATACTATAGGTATGATTTTTATTCGTGTCAGTTCAATAAAGTTTTCGACGATTCTATTCGGGTTGAGAGGTTGCACGTTTATCGAGGAAAATCAATACCACTTTTATGTGGCGTGGATTGAATTCTGCCATGGCTCACCGGAAGATCGATTGCCATTCATAAGATTTAATCCGTGTATTGATGTGAACCCGTAACCTATGAGAACATTAGAAACATGTGTTGTATGGATGCATGTATGCGTACAAATGGGAGGCGTGAATTATTGATCGCTACACCCTCTTCAAGTGATGGCGGTTAGATTGAATTAAATGAATAGTGGCAAAACCACCAGATATATCATACAGACAAAGTAATTAAGTGCATTTAATTTGCCATTTCTTCCACCTTATACCACATAGACAAGACAACTATGATGATTATCAAACATTGTTTGTATACTGTTTTAACTCAAAAGGATCATGGAAATTAAATTAATTTTAAATCAATTATACCAAATTTGGAGGCTGTTTATCTGCAATACAGGAAACATTTACGACTTAATAATGTATCTACTCCACTATATCTGGTTTTTGAATGTTCAGTATCACACCGCTTCTAGAGATTATTGGCCGAAAGATGGCTCAAGGACCAGATGCCTAGAGCATATGGTCCTGGAGCATATGGTCCTGGAGCATATGTCCTGGAGCATATGGTCCTGGAGCATATGGTCCTGGAGCATATGGTCCTGGAGCATATGGTCCTGGAGCATATGGTCCTGGAGCATATGGTCCTGGAGCATATGGTCCTGGAGCATATGGTCCTGGAGCATATGGTCCTGGAGCATATGGTCCTGGAGCATATGGTCCTGGAGCATATGGTCCTGGAGCATATGGTCCTGGAGCATATGGTCCTGGAGCATATGGTCCTGGAGCATATGGTCCTGGAGCATATGGTCCTGGAGCATATGGTCCTGGAGCATATGGTCCTGGAGCATATGGTCCTGGAGCATATGGTCCTGGAGCATATGGTCCTGGAGCATATGGTCCTGGAGCATAATTTCGGGCCAAAATCTTCGTAGAAGCTATCAACAACATCCCCCCAAGTAAACCAGACCCTGGTTATTGCCATTTGGTCTAATCCCATTTGGTCTAATAGCCATTTGGTCTAACTTCAATTGGTCTAAACCCATATCGTCTAATACAATTGTTACTAACCATGTAAGTCAACATTCCAAAGGTATTCTAACACCAAAATGTCTAAGATCCATGTGGTCTAATACCCAATTGGTCTAATATCCATTTGGTCTAATATCCATTTGGTCTAATATCCATTTGGTCTAATAGCCATTGTGTCTAATACCATTGTCTAATATCATTGGTTATGTCCACCTGCGTTCAATAGCTATTTGGTCTAATACCCATTTGGACCAGATTGTCATTAGACCAAATGGGTATTAGACCAAATGGATATTAGACCAAATGGGTATTAGACCAAATGGGTATTAGACCAAATGGGTATTAGACCAAATGGGTATTAGACCAAATGGATATTAGACCAAATGGATATTAGACAAATGGATATTAGACAAATGGATATTAGACCAAATGGGTATTAGACCAAATGGATATTAGACAAAATGAATATTAGACAAGATGGATATTAGATCAGATGGGTTATTAGACCAAATGGATATTAGACCAAATGGATATTAGACCAAATGGATATTAGACCAAATGGATATTAGACCAAATGGGTATTAGACCAAATGGATATTAGACCAAATGGATATTAGACCAAATGGATATTAGACCAAATGGGTATTAGACCAAATGGATATTAGACCAAAATGGCCATTAGACTAAGTGGGATTAGACCAAAATGGCAAGTCACCCATACCCTCAACAATATGCATGAACTGACACGAATAATAAAAATCAGACTATAGCACTGCTTACTACATCAGGGCCGTAGCCAGGGGTTACAACGCACCCCCCCCCCCCCAAATGACAAAGGTCGCTATATATCATTTATCACGCTGAAGGTCCGCTTTGTCATGTTGAAGCTTGCTGCTTGTCTAATCAACAGCTGTGTTTTAAGGGTTGTGCTGCATGATACATGAATGAATAACCAGTACGCATTATTACTATTATTATACTCTTTTGTTTGTCAACGCCGATGTCCATTTCTTCCCACCCCACCCCCCACGCCGCTCTTTTTTTTATTCAGATTTTGCAGGCGACGGTAAAACAAATTGGGGCGAGCGCAACGAGCCGAGCCGAAATTGTGCCCCTTCACGAAAGGTCAACTTCTGGCAAATCGAACCCCAATCCCAAATAAATTCCTGGCTACGGGCCTGACGACAAATATTTTATTAATTTGATAGCAATTCAATAGACCAGGAACGTTGCCGGTGGCTACGAGGTTATTTCGTGAGGTTGGTTATGCTAAAAAAAATAACGCGTGCGCGAGTGCTAGCCCCCCCCCCCTCCCCGAGGGGGCACTCACATATGAAATGGATATGGGTGCAAGGCTGGCGCTTCCAAACATAGGGGCATTCGGCGACAGAGGATATGCAACCAATGGGGTCTTTGGGGAGATTTATGCAATGTGTGTTCATGAAATTTGCAATTTTTGCAAAATTTTCTAAAAAATAAGGATCTTTGGGTAACAGTGGTAAATTTTTCAAAAAAATATGGGGGGTCGGTGGGTTACAGTTCAAAATAGGGGTCTTTGGATGACAATTATGCTGGAATTGATGAAAAATAGGTCTCTTAACAGCCCCGTACATACGCGTCACCGTCAAAGGGGTGTTGGCTCCGGGTCCTAGGCATCACTGATGTTTCCATTGCATGCATAATTGTCTTACAAAGGGGTAGATAACATGATTCATGTTCCGATATTAAGCCAAAACCTATTCTCCATATCAATGACCAACTTATGCTAAATGACCCATAATTGAGAAGAAATTATATTTTTTCGGCAATTTTGACGTAATTTCCTTTGTTTTGAGATGGCCTACCCAAAACAGGTCAACGTACGTACCGGTGTAGGAGTTATTATAGTACGACGTACTCACACAGTCGCGCTACAACGTAACGAATAGACACTCAATTCAGTTTTGGACTGTCATGCACATTAGCTTCACGCTTTATTCCGTTATGTCTTTTGAGTGGTAGCCCGGACTATGTGGGGCTCCCACCGGAATATAGTTACTTTTCACACCGGTACGATGAGATATGATGAAAGGTCATGGGGTTTGACTAGCAGATTTCATGGTGTTCCCATGCACCCCCCCTTACAACTAAATTCTACCATGACTTTTAGGAACATGGTACATTCTTAAAGAAATTGCAGTCCACAAAATTCAACTGTTGGCCCAATTGGACCGTTTAATCGAGACATCGTAGGCTGTTGGAGAGACTCGTAAATGAAACAGTTGGCTGAGATTAAGTGGAGCACTACCTTAAAGGTCCAGGAAATTGCAATAGAAGTGACGTGGGTTTTGTGTCGAGGTCTACAAGGGGGACAGAAAGATTCAATATTGGGTTGGTGATGACATTTGTGGTGCTATGATTTTCAGAGAGTAATACATAGAAAATTCCATGGTGACGGGTGTGAATCGATTCATGATACTGACTGAAAATCAATAGTCTCACTAACGATGTCACTGCTAGTGTATTCTTTTTCCTGGACCTGTTTATTGGATTGGAATGTCCCCTAAAGATTTGGAGTAGGTTTATCCATCTCTTTTCCTGAGGGACCTTTAAAGCATTTAAAAACAACAGTAAGGAGATGTTTCTCCCACCATGTAGAGCAAGGTTAACCAATTTAGAGAATACATCATGTCAGCTACAAGAGGTTTTGATATCAGCATTAATCAAGATCTTGCACAATCTGTTATGAAAGTACCTGAAGAGAGTTGTCGGCTAAATCGGCATTACATTTGACCATAAAATTGTCACAATATCAAAAAGTGGCATTACAAGTGCACTGGCAAGCAATTTAAAGTTGCAGATGGCAAGAAAATATGTTTACTCTACGAATATGCCATGCGTTAGAAACATTTCTTGATAGAACAGTTCATTGCAACTTTTAAATGTTGGGTCAAATACAACATCTGAAGTACTTACATGAGTCTACTCTTTCAATAACAATATGTTCATGGGAAAGACAAATATCAGTAAATTTGCTGAGAATATGATTTGTGCCAAAAACCATGATTTTGTTTGCTTAACATTAAGAGTTAAGTTGTTTCATAACCCATTTGGAATAAAAACTCATTTTTGTCCAACTGACGATCAAGTGTGAGAAGCTTGTGAACGGAAGGGTCAGATGAAGGACAGAAATAATGAGAGTGGTATCATAATACATTATGGGGTAGTAAGGTTTGATGTAAATGTGTTACAATTATTATAAGTAAAACTAGTTCAAAAAGTTTGAGCTATAAAATCAGTTCATCAGTTGTGTGGCTTATTCCGTAATCCGAATTTGTGTGTGTATGTGGGGGGGGGGGGATCACCCTACGGAAGAACCCTTTTTCATTCCTCATATTTTCGCAAGTACATTAATTATATTCTTCACTGGATCCCCTGTTCAGTTTCTGATCCAGTGAACTGTTTTGTATGTTTTGTTATATTTAATAATTTTTTATTTGTTGAATATGCATTTAATGTTTTGTTACACAATTTTTAAAATTTTACATGATATACCAATTGGCAATATATTTTTACCTTATAAATCATAGGTTTCTGTTTTTAGAAGTGTTTTGGATCCCCACTTTCTGGGCCTGCCAGCCTGTTAGGGCTCCCCTTTTACACCACACTTCAACATTTTGATGTTATATTTGTGTGATAAAGATAACAAACTAAAGTATAAAAGAAATCGAGATCCTACCGGCAGCTTGCTAGATAAGCTTAGATAACGCCTGGAGCTTGTAATCAAAAGGACAATACCAATCATTTTTGTGTTGTTTATGTATTTGTGTTTTGGACATTCCAGGCTAAACCAATCATATCTCATAAAGGAAAAATAACATAAATAATGGTGCATACAAGTTAAGATCATTTATGCACTAGGCTCATTTTTCTGTGTTTAAAGGATATTTCTGAACTACAAAAAGAAAATCACCACTTTGTGGTATATAATTCCGGATATCTACTACACATAAATGTTTACTACATTGATTCATCTCAAACTTGAAAACCGTTCAGTTTAAGTGACTATCTTTAATTTTAGTAGACTAATTTTAATTGTCAAATCTCCAAATGCTACTTTAATGCATGACACTATAATACTCTGCTTGTGGCGCGAGCACATTGGTAGGTAAACACCAATAAGTTTCTTGTTTAGTTAAACACAATACATTTCACTTTACGCGAGGCTAAGAAGAGCGATTGGGTAAATAGCAAAGGATTTGCATGCACCACTCGAAACTAGGCCATGTCATAAAAGTAAAAAAAAAAAAAAAAAAAAATGCATTTAATGTTTTGTTACACAATTTTTAAAATTTTACATGATATACCAATTGGCAATATATTTTTACCTTATAAATCATAGGTTTCTGTTTTTAGAAGTGTTTTGGATCCCCACTTTCTGGGCCTGCCAGCCTGTTAGGGCTCCCCTTTTACACCACACTTCAACATTTTGATGTTATATTTGTGTGATAAAGATAACAAACTAAAGTATAAAAGAAATCGAGATCCTACCGGCAGCTTGCTAGATAAGCTTAGATAACGCCTGGAGCTTGTAATCAAAAGGACAATACCAATCATTTTTGTGTTGATTGTTTATGTATTTGTGTTTTGGACATTCCAGGCTAAACCAATCATATCTCATAAAGGAAAAATAACATAAATAATGGTGCATACAAGTTAAGATCATTTATGCACTAGGCTCATTTTTCTGTGTTTAAAGGATATTTCTGAACTTGGTAAAATACAAAAAGACAATCACCACTTTGTGGTATATAATTCCGGATATCTACTACACATAAATGTTTACTACATTGATTCATCTCAAACTTGAAAACCGTTCAGTTTAAGTGACTATCTTTAATTTTAGTAGACTAATTTAATTGTAAAATCTCCAAATGCTACTTTAATGCATGACACTATAATACTCTGCTTGTGGCGCGAGCACATTGGTAGGTAAACACCAATAAGTTTCTTGTTTAGTTAAAGGTGCAACAAGAGATTTCACATATCGGGTGTCCCTTAAAAATCAAAAGTACTGATTTTTTGCCCTGATGTAAAGCTTTCCATCAAAAATATCCCCATCTGAAAGGATTAAGCTGAGAAATATTCCTTGGTATAAAAATTGTGAAATTTATAATTTCGTATAGGAGCAAATACGAAATTCAGCCTATGTTTACATTGAAATACAGACAAATCCAAATCGCATTTTTTCTCTCTTTTAAGACATTTCTCTAGCGAAATACAAGGCAAGAGCTCTATTGAGTGTCTAATCTATATGAAATTACTAATATGACACAATATTTGGGTGCCTCAAAATCTCTCGTTGCACCTTTAAACACAATACATTTCACTTTACGCGAGGCTAAGAAGAGCGATTTGGTAAATAGCAAAGGATTTGCATGCACCACTCGAAACTAGGCCATGTCATAAAAGTAAGTTCTATGTTTTTCTCCCGTTGTAAAGGACGCACCATTAGATTTTCGGGGGGGGGGGGGGGCTAGGGAGTTGGGGTCCTGGCAAAATTTTTTTTCGAGTTGGCGTCCTGACCAAAAAAAAACACCCTTTCACTCTTGTATGTGACAATTTTTTTTTTCATCCTTACCTGGCAGCAAAACTTTTTTCTCCCCTGCCCTCCCCTGGCAACAATTTTTTTTCGCCTGTTTTTAGCCATTGCAATTATTGTGATTTTGGGGGCCCAGCCTGTTAAAAACTTACCAATTTTTGAAATGGTATGCATTTTTTAAAGAAACCCTTATAAGATACATACCATATGAGGTTGATGTTTTGAAGCCAATCATTTCTTTGCATAAAGAGTTAAAAAGAAATGAAGATCTTCTTCATTTGTGGAAGTTTTTGAAGGACGCTACAGTATGCGTGGCAGCAGTGTGTACCTGTAGCAATATTAGCACATTTTTTTGAAGAGCGCCCCCAATTTTCAAAATTTGATATTTTTGGATAGTTACGTTGGTAATTGTCTAGGACACTATACCTGCGAACGAGAATGCTAAAAATGCGTATTTATCACAAAATAAGCGATTTTGTATTTAGAATCAGAATCCCAGATTGGACTTAACGGCAGCGCTGGAAATGCTACGTTATGTCCGTTCATAATGAAATAGTGCCACCTCGAGAAAATAACCTCTAACATGACTTGCCTGAAATATTAAAACAACTAATGGATGAGCGTAGACACGTACATGGCGCTATTTCCCGGCTATTTCACATTGGAAGGCCGTTTCCAACAGCCTTTGAATTATTATCGGGGATCCCCGATAATAATTATTCTAGTACAAAATTCCTTCGTTTGTGACACATAGACATTTTCGAGCTTAACCATTCACAGGTATAGTTTACTAGCCAGTTACCAATGCAACCGTGTACAAATCTCCAAATTTTTGAAAAATTGGGGGCGCTCTTCAAGAAATGTGCTAATATTGCTTTAAGAGTTCTCCACTTGGAAGGTAGTGCACAGAAACGTCACCGTGTCACCCGGGGGTGTCACTATTTAGTAGATGGTGCATTTATGGTGCGACTAATCTACACAAATGCACATGGGGGAGTCTGGGGGAGCCAGAAGAAATTTGAAAAATGCCTTTCAAAATAACGCGATTTGATGCAATATTTTGAGAGATTTATGATATATTGCAAGTTAACTCGAACAATAGAAAGTGTCAATTATGTTTTACTTCTAGTGTGCAAATTTGTTTTTTTTTACTCGTGATATTCATCAAAAAAAAATTCACAGTGTGGTGGTGGAGCAAAAATTTTTTTTCACAGTGTTGTGGAGCAAAATATTTTTTTTTGTCACATGCTGCGACAAACCTTTTTTCCAAAAACTCCCTAGCCCCCCTTGAAATCTGATGTTGCGTCCCTAAGCTGTACTCGACAAAAAGATACCAATCAACAGGTCAGACTTTCCAATTGAAAGCCCATTTACAGGCTGTAATGGTTCACTTAATCTGTTTTGCTGTACTGTAGTCATATTTTGCCGTGAAACGATAAAATTGCTACTCGATGATACTGAAAGAGGGAAGGAAACATGGCAATTTCAAATAAATCTAGTATAAATGGTATTTGCTGAAAGATATGCGCATTTGTTACGCCTTTGCTTTATGTTGTTTCTGGTTGGAGTCCCTTCTTTGGCTCGCAGAAATTGGTAAGTAAAGATTGCACGTTGCAGTGTCAAATTTTTTAGTAAACCACGTTTAACTTCACCACTATTCAGAAGATTCTTCCCTGACCACTAATGAATTCAACAACCCTAATGGAATAAAGCTGGAAAGGTTGTTCATAGTGGTCAGGGAAGGTGTTCAGGCAAACCGCGGGTCAACTTTATTAGAAGGTCAGCTAATCTTCTTTTGCTTTCTCTATTCCTCTCTTTTCATGTATTTTGTGAGGTAATCTCGCCGAGATTTCGGTTCAAATTCACTGAGATTTTGGGTCAATATAAATGAGCAAATTTTCAGCGGTTAATAATTTGTTCTTATATTCAAAGTCATTTATCAGCGCGACTCGCATTTGGTGTTCCAATCCAACAATTCTTGACACTGTTTTTGTGACTATTTCTCTCGGCTAACTCAAAGTATTTAATACTTTTTGCGATCAACTGTCTTTAAACTTTGCTATTACCAAGTTGTTTTTTTTTATAGTTCACAGGTATGGCGAATAGATTCCAGTAATGTGAAGGGGCTGCAATGGCTGCATGATGAAGAAGAATATCTGACAACAAAGTACAAGGTACAACAAATCAACAGTATAAATGAGTACAAAAATATGCCATCTGAATCCTGAATATTGTAATGATAATAAAGAGGGCTACTTTACTTCCAAAGTGTAAGGGATGTGTCGTCAGGAACTAGAATCTCGAGTCTCTTATATGCAAACTAGAATTTCAAGGTTCTCAAAACAGAACTAGGCATACCTATTGCAGGAACATCTCTGATTTTGAAAGTGCACCAGTACACCTTGCCTGTAAGAAGAGTGCACCGTTAATGCACCTTATCCCAGGCGCGATATGAAATGCACCCCCCCCCCCCGGCGCAATAAGAAATGCACCTTACCTTATTAATTGACAGTGCACGAACTTTATCCAAAAGTGCACTTTAACCACTTTTAATTCGTTGTTGGATAATGAACCTTTAATTTTCTATTATTGGACAGTTCACATTTGATGCACAATGTACCATAAATAAGAGAGTACACATTCACACTTAAAGACACTGTCAGTGATTTATCAGAAAGAGTCAAAATATTTGAAATTTGCAGGAATAACTTAAAAATAAATGATAAGTCTGTAGAATTCTCATAAGTTACTTTTTCCAACTGAAGAATTGACAGAAAAGGAAGAAAACGGCAGTGTTCCAAGATACGATTCGCCATTCAACTACATGTTAAAGTAAGTGTCCGTTCGGACAGTAATGCCTAAGATTTTTGATTTTGTCGTTATTAGGTTGCTTCTGGTCTTATTATTTGCAGGGTATGTTAGGATACCTGTACTTGTACATACATGCAAAAATCTGATTTTTGATGATTTGTTTCGTTTTTCTGATTTAGCAAATCACTGATAGTGCCTTTAATCAACCACTAGAAGTACATATGTAACATATGTACCTTACCTCATGAATGAACAGTGCACATAATCCACCATTTATCCGCCATTAAACAGTGCACGTGGATTGCACTTCACCTTAAATGACAATCCATTTTTTGTTCACATTAATCTAGCATTGGACAGTTCACACATAATTCGTATACCATTCACCGGTGTGAATGTAATTATAGTCCGCCGGAAGCCACAGTCCGTGTTCCGTAGACAACAACGGAATAAAGCCCGAAACTAATGTTGCGTGAAGAGACAACTGAATAGAATGCGCTATTCGTTACCGTTGTAGCCGGACTGTGCGTACGACAGACTATATTACTTCATCACCGGTTATAAGAATAGATCTTTTTGCCTCTTTTAACCTTAACAGCTTGACTTCTGGTGTCCACCAGTGAAGCTACATCAACCAGTAGACGCCATGGTTCCACATGATTTTAGTGGTCAATTTAAAGGTCTTCTTCACTCGCATAACATGACCTTCTCCGTGATGATTGCCGATGTAGAAGCATTAATTCAACAACAGCAAAATAAGATGAAAGGCAGAAAGAATGTTACAAATTTGGAAGATTTTGATTATGCTGTATATCATCCATATCACGAGGTAAGGAATTCAACTTTAAGCGGCATTTCATATTACAATGAATGGGAATAATTTGTGTCATATCTTCCTAAATATCAATGTACGATACAAACAAAACATACCTTTTAGAAAGTAAATGACACAACGAATCAGAAAACAATGCCGGGAATTTGGTAAAGGTCATTGCTTTGAAGGAATTCCTCAAAAACATCGGCATTAAAGGTGGCTTGAACCACCTTTAATACTGATACTTGGTATCTATGGAGAAAATGAACGATCCCGTGGAGATTGGTGAAGAGTACCACATGTACTCATGCAACCCCTTTAGAATTCCATAGGGAAAATTATTTTATTTATGCTCTAGACTTTAACAAAAACATAAGTGTTGTTATGCGAGTTCGCGAGTATACGTCTTTCTTTCAAAGAGTCATTCAAATGTTTGATTATAGTGGTAAGGTATGCCAAAAGAAATAAAAAAAAATTGAAAAAATATATTTGTTATTGCTTTATTCATAATTCTGCAAATGATACAGCGCATTCAATGTTACCAATAAGTTAAAGAGACACTGTCACATTTTGAAAAATAGTGCGCCCTCTAGATTTTTCAAAATTGATATTTTTACATGGTTATAAAGCTTTTATATACATTAGCCCTCACCTAAAATTATTAAGCCCAAATCAGCGCGCTTATGGGTAAACAGAACCATTTTATAATTAATGTTGCCGGCGACAGCAGACGACGCGGAAATGGCGTGTAACACAAGAAAACACATGCCAGAGTTGATTCTCATGGCATACACCCTGTTTTACCGGTGTGAAAGCAGATATAGTCCGGCGGGAGCCACAGTCCGGGGCTCCATAGACGATAACGGAATAAAGCTTGAAACTAATGTTGCGTGAAGAGCCAACTGAATCGATTGCCCTATTGTTCACCATTGTTCCCGGACTATGAGTACGCCAGACTATAATTACTTCTACACCGGTCTATGATCTTTGTGGTTTTAATATCATGATATTCATGTAATAGACACATTTGTTAATTAAAGGTATGGCAAACTTAAAAGTTAGTCTGCAAATTACTTGGATGTCTTTAGCCTCTTATTAATGTCCGTCTCTGCTCTTGGGTATGTTATTTTTTTTATATGTAAAATATATCTCTATTCTTTCAATGGCCTAGACTATCATTTGCGAGCAAATTGAGGAAATTCATATTTTTTGAATATGTGATTTGCCACTTTAAAGAAAATATTACTTTGGGAACGTGTAGTATTTTGCTTGTACGTTGTAATGTATAAAAGTTAAAGGGGGATGGCCCGATTTAAGTAGATGAAGTTTTCATCTTGATAGGATGGACTTCACCCCAAAACTCCATCTGTAAATTTTCGCGCCGATATTTCAATCCGTTTTGATGTGAGACCTAAAAACATATTTTTGTAAGCCCCATAGAGTGTTGTGTAAAAGTATTATTGGTCGACCACAATGGGGCATATATTCGCTCATAACTTCCAAACTAAACCTCCTTTAGCCCTAAGATTTCACAGGGTAAATGAGAAAAATAGTAGCTTTCTTCTGATACCAAAATTTGGACCACTTCCGGTAAAATTTGGGGTCCCTGGGGACGAGGCTATTAGGATCGGGCCATGGACCTTTAAATGGTAGAGCAATAACATATTAGTTTGTCACATTTCGTCACCAATCACGGACCACTGCTCTATAGATAGCAATGTACAAAACACGTTGTGTGATTTGTTTGAAATTGATGATTTAAGGGGAAATTAATGTTAATGCCCATAGGGTCTGTGGGTGATCAGCACTCTGGCCTCTGTTAGTTGTATGGGTGGCTTCAAAACTCAACTTCCATGAACCGCAAGTTAACCAGCGGTTGAGTTTTGAAGCCGCGAAAATTAGTTAACTTTCACAAATTGACTCTTTTTGAGATGGATATTTTGCTACTGTTTTGACGGTAATGTAATTACGGTTTTGAAACGAAAATCATTTTTACAGATTTGTATTATTCAGTGTAAATTTAAACTTAATGATATATAGTGCCTAACAGGTGGTTGCTTATCGATTTATTCTACTCAGATTCGCAGCTGGGTGACGAACTTTGCTTCCGCACACAGCGACATTGTTCAGGAAATATCAGTGAGCAAATCGTACGAGGGGCGAGAAATCGTAGGACTGAAAGTAGGTTTCTAAATAACACAATTGCTAATTAATCAGCTTATTGAAGAACAAGGCAATGTTCGATTTTCCAATATGGACTGTCACTTGTCTATGCTGCTTATATCTGCGCTAATGAAACATATACAGACATGTAAAGTAAAACAATAGCAATGACCCATTTACCGTATAGGTTAGAGACCAAAGTTTCCGTTTTACAAATAGTAATTTCTGTGTTTGTTTCTATTTTCTAAAAAGCAGCATTAAAATCTGGTTCAATCCAGGAATATTTCTTAATTTCCTATCATAAACCATTTCTAGAAATGATGTTATCAATTGTAAATAGCCAACATTGCTATTTTGTTTCTGTTTTCTGTAAAATGGAAAACTTTCCATAGGTACTCTGAAAGAGTTCCTTCATTGGCTAATTAATTTAGAACTGCGTTTTAAGTTCTTTATCATAATCTGTTTCAAAATCTCTGAATAGATTTCAGTGAACAACGGAGAACCCAAGAAGTCTGTATGGTTTGAAGGTGGTATTCACGCACGTGAATGGATTGCACCTGCTACAATGATGTTTATTACCAATCAGGTAACATATTATCAAGAAGAAGATGGTGCGGGGTGGTCGTTAAGGTGATGTGATAGTGCAGTTGCTTACCGACCAGGGGGAAGGGGGCAAGTTACTCCCTCTGACTGGAAAAAGCGGGACGATATGGACCAAAATATGTATTTTCACCCTCTTCTTTGACCTATTTTAGCCTAAATTTGGGCAAAATTAAAGTGAATTGGCCATTTCTCGCGCGCTACGTGTCATTTCGTCAAGTTCAGACTTAATTGGAGCAAATCACGGGGACAACTTACGAATTTTGCCCCCTCTGGCAGGACCACTTGGGAATTTTGCCCCCTCTGGATGGACTGACTGGTTAACCACTGTGATGGTGGTGGTGGTGTGGTGGTGGTGAGGCAGTGTGGACTGTGGACGCAAACTGGATTTCCTTATTCCATTTCCACACTTTTTCAAATCACGGAGCGGACCCCTGCCTTTTTTTGATATTTACACTCCTTTTTCGGTAAGGGATATACGGGGGGGGGGGGGGATATCCCTAACGCCCTTACACTCCCTTAAACCTTCTAAACCCGCCTGACAAAAAAATCAGGAGCTGACTCCCTGGCTTTGGGCTCAGTGGGATGGCACCTAGATTTGACAACAAAAATACCGGCTACCTCACTTTTTGTGGTGATTGTCGAACTGGCCAGGTTTATGCAAGGCTTGACAAAATTAAGTGATTGTCATATCCAGTGCATATTACCATGCCCATATACTGACCATGAAAGTTAAAGGAAATATGTCACGTTTTTGTCAAGCTCAGTTGGACTTACATTCATAAATATATGTACATCCATCACGAATTCCCGAAAAAATAATACAATTTGATGTAATTAACAAAATAAGGCATTTTAATTTTGCTTTTAATTGACAACGAAGAAAACGGGCGGATTTTTTCGCCACGGCTTCATTGAATCAAAGCGCCAATTTTGCTCTCCTCTGACGTCAAAGTGATGACCAAAACATCGTGTTGACCTCGATGGTTATTGCTGACCTGTACTATTGATGGATTCATGAAAGTAATAATAAACGTTGAAATAAGTTACAGATGACATCTTTGTTTCATTTCCGTTGTGTTTTAATTATTATGATATAAAAACACTCGATCGCAGTTTCACAGGGGGGGTGGAACACGACCTTCTCGATTTGGGCTTTGGGATTTCCACGGTAATTTGTGGAACTGCTACGTTACTATGGTAGCCTGTGTCTCGTTTCATTACAAAATCTCCTCTTCAACCCTAGTTCAATACATCTAGTAATATCATGATAAATAAGGATAATTATTGACTTCAAAATCCGTCGGGCCGGGTTAGTGCTTAACCCCGCTGCAAAATAGTGTTAAATTTCCAATAACGATTTAGATTTAAATATTCGTGACCAGCCTAGACTTTAGGCATGTCTGAGTGTACTCCTATACGCGTGTTAGGATGCATGTCCTCCCCACTGGCAGTTCCTCGAATAGAAAGTGGGGCAACCTGCGATCTGTATGGTCAAACGACGTAATTATGGATGGTCATCACTTTGACGTCACCATTTTGGCCGCGATGTGGATTTTGTCGAATCCGTTTTCGAGTAACTATTGGGCTAAAATTAAAAGGGCAAAATACTATACAAATGTGGACAATTTTCAACTTATTTTGATTTATATTAATCTACTTTACTTAAGCTTTCCATCCAGACCAAATTTTCCAAATATTATTTTTTGCTTTTTTTAAGTTTTTTATTTTTCTTATCAAAATAAGAAATCAGTATTCCATATTGGAGGCAAATGCAAAAATCCCAGTTGTGATCGACTTACTTCCATGGGGTATATGGATTCAATCTAGACTACGATCATGTAGTATGATTGTGTGCCAAACGGTACTAAGTATAGTCCGTGAAGTATTGGCATGACAGTATACCATTCAGGTAGACTTCTCACCTTCACGTTTTATCCCTAACCCTATCAGTAATTCGAACTCACTAGCATTCCCCGTGTTTGTCAGATAGAAGTCAGGTCCCTAAAATCAGTTTGGTATAGACCCAGATGGCACCTCTGCATAGGTATAGGGTACAGGTTGTGTGTCATCTATGTCATGCTGTTTGGTGTCCACGGTCAATCATAATCTCGTTTTATGCCAACAATCAGTGATTGCTACCCATTACCAGTACTCGGTAATCGTTTTCTTTATAAAATATAATTACTACACAATAAGTTATTTCATTGAAGTAGGCCACATCTTTCATAACATCAAAAAACTCGGACAATACACTGATTGTTTACGCATCGTCTGCTTACATTATCTGTTACTTTCCCGAATTTCGTTACTTATGGTCCGTAGGACATGAATACTCATCTTCATCATAACTGCATATTTTCGCCTTGAAAGTTCGTATTTATTTCAACAATTTACATTGTTTTATGATCTCATGCCAGCTTGTCTAAAATACAACAATAATTGTTGATGCATTATCGTGTTTTGCTGGAAGTCAAATCGCTGATGACTTTAATGACTAGCAACAGCATGAACGTTACATTGTAGATAAGAGCTTGACAATGCAGTATGTATGAAGTTTCAAGCCTAGTGATAAACAAGAACTGGAATTAGTTTGTTATCTTTAATATCTGCTTAGCTTGTACCGACTATAACATGGCGACCAGCAGTGCAGAATATACTCAGTAACCTGGATTTCTACATTGTACCTTCACTCAACGTTGACGGTTATGCCTATACCTGGACGGTACGCTCATTAACTCAATTTAAATGATAATGTGATACTTCTAAGTAAGTTCATAAAAAAAATGATTTATTCCCGGTAACTTTTACTATAGGTGATCATAACCAGAACCAATACTCCTTTCCAATCAATGCTCCTCCTTTTTGAAAAAAAAATCACTCGTTCACCAGAAAAAATGCAATGTAATTATTTGAGTTCAGCTAATTTATAAGTCATAGGTTTTGCCAGAATCATGCATTTATAGGCACCACTTCTTATTACAGCCGCTTGAAATTTTCTACACTTAATGCTCGTTTGTCTGGTATCCACGCAAGCATAGTCCCAGTCCCTGTGGTCTAATGGAATGACACCTTCGCAGCTATAGCGAGAGGGACCAGCTTCGAGACCGTGGAGTTTTGTTTTCAATTTAACAGTCTTTATAATAAGAAAAAACTTGAAAATTTAATTCCAATCCCATTTTTGTAATAATAATAAAACCGACATTTATATAGCGCCTTTTCCGAATGATTCAAAGCGCCGTTGCCTATTATTATTACTCTGCCAAAATCGTCACTATCATTTCGCTTCATCTAGGCCGACAGCCGGCCAAGCGCACATCCCTATCCGCACTTAGATTGTAATATTCCCATAACAGCTCCCCAGATTTCGCTTGGGTGAATGAGGCAATTGAGATTAAAGCCACAATCAGTATTTTTTTTTCCTTAAAAATCAAATTGCCCATTTTGTCTCAAAATTGCTAGTGTCTTGTGTTAAGTCATATCAACATCACTGGTCTTTGTGCAAAACAGACACGTGAGCAGCATTTTAAAGCGGTCTTGAAGATTCCATTTACGACTGTTTCTAGACCTTAAAAACCGACTTTTATTAGTAAACAAAGCATAAAATCTACCTTTCGCGACAAATACGGCGTGTTACGCCTAGAGCCACTTACAGGGGTCTTTACTGCAACAACTTCCAATACAACTGTGCAAAAAATGGACTTTGGTGAAAAATAGGGGGTGCGATTTGTTTACATTTTGAAGAAATCGCTGATAGTGGCTGTGTCTTGCCCAGGGACACACACACGTTGACTGCAGCGGGGCTCGAACTTACGATTTACAATGGTGGTTAGCATGACAAGTCAAAATATCACCGACATTTTCGATATTCGCTGTTGCATACGTACATTTGCTTTTGTTGCGAAAGTACGCAAATATTTCTAATCAAAGGAGCTGCTATCAACTTCAAAATTTGCTAACTTTTTTTGTTTCAAACAAAAGTGACATTTTGTAAATGCACTTTAGCAACATGTCATTGTCTACCTTTTGGTCATTTCCAACATTATTAAAATTATTTGGTGAAATTCAAAAATACACAGTATTACCTTTTGATATGAAACATAAATCAAGTTATTTGAATGATTCTTAATTTTTGATCATTTTGGGTGACATAACTACAAAACTGCCCTAATAATTATCTGTTCCTTTCTCGTGTCTTCTCCATCTGATATCACTTTTATTTCATTCGTAGAATGACAGAATGTGGCGAAAAACGAGGTCACCCAATGAAGGCTCTGATTGTATTGGTACAGATGCCAACAGAAATTGGCCGTACATGTGGGGAGGTAGGTAATCAGATCGAAAAAAATGGAAGTACAAAGCAGTGACGGTCAGCGCAATGGGTTATTCGAGTTTTGTTAGGGTCGGGAATACTAAAAAATTGCTTTGCTCCAAGACCATACTTCGTTGAAAACGTCTTACATTTGAAAGTTCAAGATACTCATACTCTCTGGCCAAGATAGAGAAAAAACACAAGCGGAGTCAGTTAATCAATTTATTGTGTTTACTATTACCGTTTGCCCAGTAATTACGAAAGAGATGTTTTCATTTGATCTTTCAATTTTTTCCCCTCAGAATGTCGTGATCACGCAACTCACAAGCTTTCTGGGTTGCGCCCCATTTCTGCGCCCCAAAGCGAACCACGATAATAAACTTTTCCCCTTTCAATGTCTCAATTTGGCCATGGGATCAAAGGAAAAATTGTTCATTTTGATTACATACTTCGCAGAAGTAAACCATTTTCCCACTATAAATAATAATAAATATTATAATTACCATTTATTGGGTATGGCAATTGTAAAGGTTGCACATTTTCATGAAAATGAATAAAATGCCATCTCAATTTCTTTTCTGAATATCAGTGATCAAGGGACACACACTATGTGCACTGACTCAAGCAAATAGTGGCGTTATTGATAAGTAAATTCACCTGGTATTCAGCCGACAAAGCACTTCAGATTCCCTTTTGATTATTTGGAACTGCAGAGCCATTGTTAACTGTCCATGCAGCTGAAAAGATGTCAGGCGTTATAGACTCGTTATCCCCACCCAATTTAGGGTAGACGTTTCACATAGAAGCCCTAAGTACGCAAATAAGGTATTGTCATTGATTCCGTCATGCGCTGTATGATGTTGTTAAGTAGCGCAGGACGGAATCAATGGCAATACTCATTTGTATACTTGGGACTCCTATATGAAATGTCTACCCAGTTTGGATTGAGCTGGCTTCGTTCGCGATTAAAATAAACTTTGAGGTTCTACTGTGAGTTCAGTAATTTTGACTGTATAATTCATCATTTCTTGAAAAAAGAAACTAACGTGAACAAAACTCATGGTGGATATGTTGCTTGGTAAACTGTGACCTAACATCTTTGTGCAGAACCAAGATCCAGAACTTATTGCTGGACCTCATTTCTATTCAATTTACAACCATGTATTTAGAAAAAATACAAAAGAAGGGGGTCTAGCGACCTAACAACAGGCTAAATTGAATAGAAATGGGGTTACGCGGCATGTTACTGTAAGTTAAGTTTTGTTTCTGCACAAAGATGTTAGGTCACAGTCTGCCACACAACTGTCGTTCATGCTTTGTTGTTTTTATTCATCTTTGTTCCTTTCGGAAAAAAATTATGAAATATACGGTCAAAGTTAATTGAACGCACAGTAGAAGCCTAAGGTTTATTTATTCGTAAAAGAGGACAAGTATCTTGTGCTTTGCGTCATAAAAAATAGCTCAATCTTAATCGGGTGATGAGCACCTGAAATCTGTTTCAATTGTGTGGGTAATAACAATGGCTTGTACTTCAAGATAAAAAGTGCTTTATTCTCTGCATACCGAGCGGATTTACTGCATATCAACAGTGCTATTATTTGGTCGAGTCAATGAAGCATGATGTACATCTACTGGTCACTGCTATTTAGGAAAAGAAATTGTGATGACATTTTATTCATTTTCAATCAAATGTGCAACTTCTGCATACCCCATAGTCTTGAAAAGTATATTAACGAATAAACTGTGGGCAGAACCTGAAATCACTTCCACGAGTTTGAAAACATTTGGATGTTTACATTCTGTAAAAACAATGAAAACAGGAAGAGTTCCAGGGGGGAGGTGGCAGTTTGTGGCAATTTCTGGAACAATGAAGTGCTGAACATTACTGCCAGCATTTACGAAACTTGAAAAGCATGTTGTCATCGGCTCACAGACCATTGCTATTGTATATGTGCTAATCCAGGCGAATCCATATTTCACTTGCCAGATCAATATCTTACTACAAGCCTAAAGTACAATGCCTGATCCCGGTCTGAATACTTTTGAATTGTGTCGCAAAACATGCTAGATACACTGCTAATTATGCAGGATATTGAAACCTTGGTTTCTGTTCCAGAAATTGCCACAAACTGCCACCTCCCCCTGGAACTCTCCCTGTTTTTACTGTTTTTACAGAATGTAAACATCCAAATTGTTTTCAAACTCGTGGAGGTGATTTCAGTTAAGGGTCCTTTTCTTATGTCATTTTTTTCATTACAACCCCTGCTGTCAGTATATTTGCACAGCTGCAGTAGGGACAAGTTAATTTCTGTACAATATGCTCATTATTTTTTGTGAATTGAATTTCCTCTTCTTGTGCCTGGGCATGGTCCGTTGGCATTCTAAATCATCCGTTAAATGAACGAATCAAGATAAATTGCAGTCTTCACAGATAGCATGAGGCGAATGGGACTTCAGAGATGAACATTTTCTCCAAGTTGAGAGTTCTCGCACCATGCTTTGTTACAAACCACTGTGAAGATCACTTTCCATGACACATTGAGTTTGATGATTTGGAATTAGGCTAATGATAGAATTTTTAAAATCCCACGTTATCCTCGTTTCCATCATTTTCATTGTCACTTTCGCAAAATTTAGAAGAAACGTATTATATTTTCCCCATTTTAGGTGCAGGTCAAGCACAGATACATGCTCGGACGTACCGCGGTGCGACAGCGTGTCCGGAGGTTGAAATGCAAGGATTGACGGATATGCTTGGCGCGAGCTGAGAGCAGGAATTTATCGGTTCAGCGATGGCACAGTTACCTTCAAATGTGGCTGGCTCCCTGGTCGTATTCTGCTGAAGCAGAGATGAACAGACGATGCTGAAGCTTTTGGTAGGCTGATGTTCTGTATTCTTAGCCGCTTATAATCTTCCGTTTAGTGGGTGAAGTCTTGGAACGTGCCCGCATGGTAGGAAAAGTACCCAGCATTCGTGATCCAAATCAAAAGTTGGACTGTCAAGTCGTGCATTACCCTGAGCCTTAAAGAGGGCAGTTTCGTGATCCACAGCCTCGTCCCCACTTACCTAAAAAGATGATCGAGATTTTGATTCATCTGAACCGGTTAGCCTTAATAATCCACGTGTGCTCAATCGTACGTGCAAATTCCATCGATCGGTAAGGAAATTCGCAAATTTTGTATTTTCTGTCCGTAAACGGACAGAAATTTACAGGCACAGTAGGGCCTATGGGACCGTGGAAAAAGGCAATTGCTCATAACACAAAACCCAAGATCGGGATCAGCTCGAAATTTTGGGAAATAAGGCTTTTCTCAAGGATATCTAGTGAACAATCAATAAAACAGAAGTGCTGAAATCACGAATGCACCTTTAATAATTGAAGGTGGCCAAACTGCGGACTTTTTTACGAAAGGCTATGTTTTTCTCGACATAAAAATAAAAAGCCCTAATTTTTGGATCGCTCAGCTCGCAAAATATATGTTTTTGTATTTTTAAACTTTCTGGTGGGGTTTGGGGGCTTTTTGGAATTTGATGGCCGTCCTCCCCACCGCCCTCCCCTGGATACGGAACTGAAAGAACTTGTGACAGAAGTGTGATGACCTTTTACCGAGTTTGGGACTGAATGAGGTTTGGTGTTGTTGGATAACAAAGGTCATGGCAATTTTGGTATTAGCGGAAGTGTGAAATGAGACTCTAGGGATCAGGCGGCAAAGATGATACTACAAAGGGTTCATGGTTGTGCTCCATTCATGGGTAGAAATCCTTGGGTGGGTTTTGTTAATACTTTGTTAGTCCTAAATTATAGGCGGTTGGATTCCCGATATATCTGGTCAATGCGACAATTTCTTCCCCGTTTTATTCGCTTTATTTTATCTTTTTTATAGGGTCAGTTAGGAGATGCGGCAGTTGAAGCTATCAAATCAGTGCATGGCAAAAAATACAAATCAGGCCCAACTGCAGAAATTTTATGTAAGTACCTGACCGTATTCATTCTACTTTAAAAGTTTTTTTTTAGCTTGTTCGGTTTTTTTTTGTATGATGGGTTTTTGGATAGCCTAATTAAGTGCTTGATATTCTTAATCAACTTATTTATCATTCTCAAGTCAGTTTAATTTTTTTTTAAATCTCTATATATCAAAGATAGAAAGTAACATAAATTATTGCGCTACTCTATTGAATTATGATAAATTGTATTTATGTAACAGAAATTATTTATATTACTGTCAGTTGAGAACTAAAGAATAGAGATAAAAATGTTGAACACTATTACTTTCTATGGAAAAACAGTTTTATTCCTAAAGACTTTTATAGACATTTTGAGCAGAAAGAAAAAGTTACATGATTTTCAATTATTAATCTCCGGATAAAGTCAATGGGAACAATGTTGAATCTTATGATGTAATACCAATAACCAAGATATTTACCAATAACGATGAGCGGTTAAAAAAATGTAAAAAATAGTTCAATTACAGAAACTTGCTTGACAACCAGAAGTGCATTTAAAAACACGAGAAAGGGGAAACACTTAATCTCAAACGGCTAACATTATTCTGCCTTATCTGTTATGATATAATCAGGGACATTTTCCCGGCTCGCGTTTCTTATCTGTAGCCCAACATATTTGGCGTCACTTCCAAAATTTGCAGAACGGAGTAAGTGGTGGGTAGACAATCGCACCTAAAAATAACACGTTTTGGTGTTGGTGACCACACCGGCAGGGCTATTTTAACGAACGCCACTCGTTTTTTTCTGTTTACACCCACCGGTGTGACAATGCACCTTTAGCTGTTCAGAATAAGACCAGAAGTGTTAAAATGACACCTTATAATTTTAAATCGGTGAACGTGCGCTGCTAACACAGAGAATGTTAAAATGAATACCCCAATTTTTATAGTGCGGAAGATAACTTTTCAGTATCCATATTGATTACAGAGATCAATTACACGGTTACTATTGTATTTTATACATTGGTGCCGCGCGATGCCGTTTTGGCTACATTAAACATTCGGTTTGAAAAAGAGGGTTTGAATAGTGTATTTTTGGTAAAGGGCGGAGGTGCGTCGCACCCCCTGGCTACGGGCCTGCCTAAAATATTACAGTCAGATTGTATTACTATACATTATTTATGAACTAAGTAAGTAGACCTACACGTATGACGTTTTGCTTTGTAATTTCTAATTTAGATGAAGCATCAGGTTCGAGTAATGATTGGGGTTACGCTGTCTTAAATGCCAAGTATTCTTACGCAGTGGAGTTACGTGATAGAGGAAGGTATGGTTACCTGTTACCAGAGGACCAGATTGTACCGACGGGTGAAGAAAATTATGCAGCTGTCAAAGTCGTCGGGTTATGGGTTGTTGATGAAATGAATAGCAAAATATAAAAAGCTGTAGGGGTTTGGGCGGTGTATGATTCCTAAACATGTTATATGCAATAATTAAAGGTAGTGTGCTAGTTAGTCAGATAGGAGGGGACTCGGATCGTAGGAACTTGCCATACACATGCCTGTCAAAGATTGGGGAGTTTCCGTAACCTGACCCATCTGACACACTTTTTTCTGACACTCATATGAATTCGGAAACCCTTCACGGAATAAAGCACAGGTTTATTCCGTTAAGGTTTCCGAATTCATAAGTGTGTCAGAAGAAGTGTGTCAGATGGGTCAAGTTACGGAAATTCCCCAATGTTTAACATGGTGTCTATCGGCAAGACATGTGGCAATATTGTCGCTGGGCAGCAAAGACCTAGATGTATTTGGATCTTTGAAATACAAAACCTAACCATTATGTTCAAAGTGCGCCCACTTTCAAAACAATGGCATGAAAAAAATGGACATAATGAAAAGGACCCTTAATGAAATCACTTCCATGAGTTTGAAAACAATTTGGATGTTTACATTCTGTAAAAACAGTAAAAAAAAAGGAAGAGTTCGGGGGGGGGGACAGTTTGTGACAACTTCTGGAACAGAAAAGCAAGGTGTTCACATCCCTGACAGAATTTACAGTGTATCTAGCATGTTTTGCGACACAATTCAAAAGCATTCAGACCGGGATTCAGGCATTGTACTTTAGGCTTGTAGTAAGATATTGATCTGGCTAGTGAAAGAGGGATTAGCGGGATTAACACATATACAATATAGCAATGGTCTGTGAGCTGATGACAACTTGCTTTGGTAAATGCTGGCAGTAATGTCAGCATCCCTGTTCCAGAAATTGCCACAAACTGCCACCTCTCCCCCTGGAACTCTTCCTGTTTTACTGTTTTTACAGTATGTAAACATCCAAATTGTTTTCAAACTCGTGGAAGTGATTTCAGTAAGGGTCCTTTTCATTATGTCATTTTTTTTCATGCCATTATGTCCCTTTAAAAGTAGAGAGGTTTCTACTAGATTCCATCACCGTGGAAGTGTCAAAGGTCATTGAACCGCGACCATTATTTCAAATAAGTAAAAATGGTTACAGTTTAATAATTGATTTGTAGTTAATCGTGCAACAGAACTTGCCTTGGGTAAACCCTCTTTTGCTCTTTCAATACCTTCACAACAGAGCTAGTCCAGGTAGCAATGGAAACTGGTATAGTGCTGGTAATGTAATTGTGCAATGTGATACTCTCCTCGTCTACTCTCCCCGTCCCAGTTCCAGTTCTTCAGATTGTTTTTTTTGCACTCGACATTCAAACAATCCAACAGTGTTTTGCATGTACTGTAGAGAGGTTTCTATTAGATCCATCACCCGTGAACTTTTGGACAAGTGTCAAAGGTCATTGGACCTCGACCATATTTCAAAACACAGGGGGGGGGGGGGGGGTAACAGTTTACTCATTGATTTGAACTCAATGTGCGACAGAACTCCGTCGTCTCCCCGTCCCAGTTCTAGTTCTTTAGATTGTTTGTACTCGACATTCAATATAACAACAGTGTATTTGGCATGTGCCGAGAAAATTACAATTTAAGATTTTTGTCCCGGAACGCCCCTGTTAGAACCTAGAGAACTACGGTTAGCCTTGTTGTTTAGGCGACCGACGGAAGGAAAGACCAAACACAAATGTGGATTAACCATCCCTGGTAAAGCTCAGCATTTATTGACAATTCGCAATCCCGGTTGCCGCTTGGCACGGGCAACATCAGTAGGCACTGACATAACGCAAGTGCTGATTTGAGACTAAGTTCTTCATCAACCTTGGAAATCGCGCTCAATTACGTCCAGCGCCATTCTAAAAACGGCAACCGTGTAAGCACTGTCCTGTTACCTCTATGGATTGAATGAAATCAGTATTCACCGCATAACGCCAGACAAATTTGCATTAAAGCACTGCACAACGGCGAATGCTAACTTGATAAATTTATTTAATTAACCTTGCTCCTTTTATTATATTCGCCGCATACCGCAGGCAATTTTACAGTAGGCACTGCAATGCACCAGTGCTACCTGGAGTTAATTTAATTTTAATTAACCTTGCACCTTTTACTAAATTAATCAAAATCGTATTCGCCCGCCTCTTCATTCACACCCTAAAAAAAACCAAGAAAAAACACCCGCAGGGCGCCTACATTAGGAATTGAACATAAATTCAACACCACCATCAGCCAGGGAGGGAGATTCGGCGAATTTGTCACCCCACCCCCCCGATTTGTCAAACAATGCAGAGGCTTTCACCACTACTAAATTGAGAGGGATGAAAGACGAGCGCCACCAGCGACCACGCCCCCCGAGGGTTTGGACGGACACAAATTGAGGAAAGAAAACCTTCACGCGTCCCTAATCAGATAGCGTCGACAAGCTCCACTAATCTGTAGATAACAGACAGCGTACGTAGTCATTCAATCAATCAGCATGCGAAATTGCGAATAGTAAACAATAACGTGAAAATTATAAAACAAAAAACAATATACATGATATAAAGAACATATTTTTAAATTGAAACATGGTAACAATTTACAATATTTATGATATCATGCTTGATTAGCATAGTAAAAGGCAGAGGTTTTAAAGCGTTTTTCTGAGGATAATGCACTATGTTGGTCATTTTCATACGGATTTAATTGTAAATAATCTCATTGTGGCAAGATTTTTGTTGGGGTAATTTGCATTTGGTTCAAAAAGTTATACAAAGTTTGTGAAGCCCCACTGAATCGGCTTGGTCCATTCAAGGACCGTAAAAACAATGTAGGTATGCATTGAAGACAATTATTTTTAAAACCAGAAAAAAATTTATTTAAACAACTGATGAGAAGTGGTCCCCCCCCCACCCCCCAACTTAAATTTAGTAACTGGACTACCGTTGTTAGAAAGCATCATGGAGGTCGTTTTCTGATATCAAATCAAATAAACAGGCTTGCATTGGAATGAAATCTGTTTGGACATGCATACAAAATTGCACCTGTTGTTTTTAAAGACAATAAAGTGGATCAGCAGTTCAAACACTTACATAGAAAATCTGTGATCACAATAATCCATGCCTATATCTTTCAGTTTATAAATATACAAAAAAAAAATACAGTTCAGACAATTTACACTGCTTTCTTCATAATTAAAATCATACTTACTGTAAACCCAGTCCTGCCACACCTGTCCTCCATTGTGAGACTCTCGTCTTTACTGAATTTCAAACCTTATATGTGATTTCACCAATCAAACCAGCTTGAAAGCTTGAAATTTTCATCATTCTTCAAAAACTGTATCGGTAGAGGGCACATGTGGTTCAGTGGATCAGGCGTTCGCCTCAAAGATAAGGTTGTGGTCGAGCCCCGTGTCGCCTGGGTTGTGCACGTGGGCAAGGCACTTTACATCGCTTGCCTCTCTCCACCAGGAGTATAAATGGGGTACAGCATACGCTGGGGAATGCAAAACAGACTCGCTGTGCGGAGGAGTGGCGAACCCCCCCCACAGCACATTATATGAGGAAGTCTGGTCCAAAAGCCAATGACAGGGAGATGGGCACTTCGCTGCGGGGCGCACCATTTGCATTTGAAATTAGACAGTGAGTATCGAAATGAGATGGGATAAAAAAAATAGTGAAAGATAGGGAAAATACCTAGAGTAGATTGTTAACATCATGATGAACAGAAGTGGTTATATTTTTGATATTTTTTGTGCCATCTGCGTTTTTTATTGATACGAGCTGTATAATGAAGCAAAATGCATGAACAAAGCACGAGGTGGCAACGCCCGTATATATTGTGAAACATTCAAATATAGATATACATATACCACACTGTACACCACGAACACACATAATATGCACCCATATACCACTTACTGATCTCAAAATCTGGGTTAATTCCCCGCAATAACAAATATATACAAGAGTTAAAATCAGGCGCATAGCCAGCCGATGGGTTCCGAGGGGGCAATTTCCCGGTAGGTGCAACAAATGTCCCCATCAGAGGCAAAAATATCCTGGTTGCAGGGCAAAGAATCCGAAAAGGGGCTGATTTAATTAACATGAATATCCGGGTTTATTTCCCGATTTCCCGTCAGATTTTTTTTTTTTCAGAGGGGGCACTCTGCCCCCTTTGCCCCATCATGGCTACGCCACTGGTTCAAATCTATCATCTTGCGAAACCGTACAAATTAGCTTAGCCTTAAACAATTTAAAAAACATTCCCGTTGATATATCTGAACATTATTAAGATTATAATTAAAATTATAATTACGATCAGTAAACCATATAAGGTTAGTTTCATGACAAAACAACTCATAATGAGTGGTGGAATTTGGACTCTACTCACTAGAACTTGTAACGGTTCCTGACAATGACAATTTAAATATCACGCCACGACGCCGACCTTCAACAAACAAAGACCAATCCTGCAAATCACGATCATGTGATTGTGATACACAACACTATCCACATCCACCATGGATATAATTCAGTGGGTCTTACTTGTACAATGTATTGTCATGAACTGACCCTGTGTGATTTAGGTATCAAATATCATGCTCAAAAACCAGGGGGTGTATTTTCTAATACACTGGTAAATTAAAGCTAGTGAACTCTCTAAAGAGAATCGAGACTTAGTGACAACTTCAAAGAAATATGAACTGATTGGGCAGGAAAATTAGCCGGATATCGACTAGAATTAACACAACAAAATATCGCCTCGGAGTGTGTTGGTGTTTTCACGTGGTTCTACATTTCTGCAGCAGCGGTACATTGGAAAGGATTGACACGGCTTATCACATGTTGTAATAAGGAAATAATTGACAATGGCAATCTACAGTATAGATTTGATATGTGTATTGCTGTGTACTGTCTATAGTAGGAGTTCCTTCATTGGCGCTAAGTACTCAGTAAGTAAGCATAATATACTTAATCCGATATTGCACAAAATTTCTATAAACCACTGCAGTGTCTCATGGTTTTTGATGTTGAGTTTGTACACATTCTGGTTGGATCTCTTTATGAGATGCAATTATCTTAAAATGTTATAAAATACATACTTAACAGCCTTATACCTTAGCTTTCGCCATCACGCTGTCTTCTTCTTGCAGGTGTTGTAATAGTGTGTATAAGAGAAAAATGGAAACAATGAAAAAATAGGCAGGGTAGTTGATTTTTTAAAAAAAATCTTTAAACCCACATACCCAAAGCTTGAAACGATTTAACCCAGGAGCTAGCACACGCATTTGTACACATCTCAAGTACAACAGGTTTGAGTGATTAATGCTGTGACAGACTGACAGGAACCCCCTGAAACGCGATTCTTAAGTTCCGCAAGTGGTGCCTTAAGGAGAGGGGGCCAAAACAAAGTTTGTACAGGGGTCAAATTTTTAAATTGATTCCATCATGTTGAAAAGGCACACCATGTTATGTTTGTCTAATCCATAAGGATTCGTAAAAGGTATAGTTTTTGTAATATGTACATGCTAAAGTTTCAGAGTTTATAGGCTAAAAACAGCCAAGAAATCAATAAAAAGGGTCATCTCAGTTGTACAGGGGTCAAATTTAAATGGCCTTGCTCCGATTTGGATAAAAAATGGTGCAAATTATTGTTGGAGCTCATAGGATAAAATTAAGGAATAGCTTTTTGAGTGTCCGCAATGCTTGCTTAGAAAGTAAGGGGGTAACAAGATCACGCCGCCATGATGCAATGGACGTTGACCTCTTGCCCCCTATTCGGAACTAAGCATTTACACAGTCAAACTATTCCTTATTTTAATCCCATGAACTCCACCAATAATTTGCACCATTTTTTTATCCAAATCGGAGCAACTTTAGTAGTATTGACCCCTGTACAACTGAATTGCCCCGTATTATTTTGATTTTTGCTGGTTTTAGGCCTATAACTCTGAAACTTTAGGTCCTCACATATTATAAACTATCCCTTTTCTGATTCCTTATGTTTAGACACATAACATTGTGTTGCTTTTCAACATGATTGGATCAATTTACAAATTTACCCCTGTCCAAACTTTGTTTTGGCCCCCTCTCCTTAAGGCACCACTTGCGGCACTTTAAGAATCACTTTCAAGGGGTTTCGGTCAGTCTGTCAACATATTTAATCACTCAAACTTTTGTACTTGAGATGTGTTACAAATGTGTGCTAGCTCCCGGGCTAATTGCTTTATAGCCTGGTAAGCAGAGAAGATGAAAAAGATGGTCAACTGCTTCTTCAAAAGATAATCTGTTCAACCGCCTATTCATCTTAATCGCCTTAACAATCGATTGGATCTAAGACCTGCGCTACTTCCTGGAGCACATTACAATACACCTGTCATTAAATCCCAGAAATATTCCAATTACGCAGTTTTCAATTGGTATATACACTATGGTCGGACAAGTACGAGCAAAACGTTTCTTGATCAGTAAAAACAAACTTGACTCCAAGCATGTTGGCATTTGGCAGGACCCTTTCGGACCACAGTTTATGGTTTGAGGTGTTTGTATCCCAAATACTTTTATCTATAGTCGATTCGCGTTCATACGATTCGTCCCCCTGGAGTTGGACCTATTCATTAAGTCGGAGAGGGAAAATGAAAGAAGTCAAAAGCACGTGCCACACCGGATTATTCTTGGGAGGACACTCCAGTCATAAAATCACTCGCCTGCCACTAATACAATTTCATTCATGCATGGAAACGGACAATAGTGTATTTCAGCCTAACATTCCTCAAATAACATGATAAACAGAAGTCCTGCGCCTCATTGAATTTTCCACCTCCGCCAGAAGGGTCCGGGGTAACATAATCGATGATCGAGTATAATCATTAATCAGATCTCATCATATTTCACAAGAACTAACCGGAATTTTAAAATTAGGCTCACAATAACAACATCCTTTATGACCTCAAAACCTTGGATTGTCAAAGTTACCTTACCAAAAAAGGGTCCATTTGCTTGTTCTTTCGTTAAAGGTCCATGGGACGATCGCTAATAGCCTCATCCCTAGGGAACCCCAATTTGACGGAATGTGGTCCAAATTTAGTATTAGAGAAGCTACTATTTTCTCATTTACCCTGTGAAAGCGTAAGGCTAAGGATTGTTTATTTGGGAATATTAATGAGCCAAGCAAAAATATGCCCCATTTTGGTCCACCCAATATTAATTTTACACAGCCACTCTATGGGGCTTACAGAAGCACGTTTTGGTCTCACATCAAAACGGATTTGAATCTCGGCGCGAAAATTACAGATGGAGAGTTTTGAGGTAAAGTCCTTTCTATCAAGAGGGAAACTTATATAATTAACTCGGGCCATCCCCCTGTAAAAAAAGCCCACGTTCCCAATTATTGCCAACGTCTAAAATAAGTAACTATCGCGTAGAACAAGCGTGGAGTCATTACCAGCGAGTCTTTTAGGTGGAAAAATTAATAAGCTGTTTTGGTGGCGTGTGTTCAATTCTGTGTGGAAACCTCCGACTGGCCAAGCTGAGTCTTTCTTTTTTTTTTTTGTCTTGTAACAATTTATTATTTATTCAGTTCTTTCTATATCACACAATCAACAAAAACATTGCAAATACAAACAAATACTGCAGAGTAACCCATTAAATAAAAAAACAGTTAACAATTAACCAAATTACCAGATCGGCAGGCAAGGCACATCAAATAAAAGAGCAGAATAAATAAGTAAATTAAAATGTAACCCTAAGAAGTGCGCTTCCAAACCTCAGTGATTATAATACCTGGACTGCGTTGTAATGTAAGTCACAAATCATCCGTACCACACTAGCATAAGAGTGGATATAAAATTTAAAAATTTGGGTACAAAAAACCATTATGAAAGACCCGAAGAACAAACAGAACTTGTACCGTCTCTCTATACACTAGTCCCCAAAATGCAGTACCGAGGGAGAGAAGAAATCACTCAAAGTTTAGAGTGCGGTCGGTGCCAAATGGGAGGAAAAAGGAAAGGAAAAAGATAGATACATATATATAAAATGGCAATTAATTAACGTTCTCCAGCAAATCCTATTCCATTTTCTATTATGAAAATCCACTATTCTCTTATGTGTAAGCACTAACCTTTTCAGATTAATACATCAGGATAGAAATATCATGAAGGTATTAATGTTGGCGGTTCACCGCATTATAGAGCAGTTTAAGGACACTTTCTTAAAAATAAGTATTAGTGATTATTGGTTCACGAGTAGCTCGTCATCCTGGTCAATGGTGCGAAAAACACCGTAGATTTCTGCACACTTGCAAACCGGAGAGGAGGAGAAAAGGGAAGCAACCTTTCTAATATCATGCCAACGTTACAACAGCTCGTTACATTAAAAAAAAGAGGTGCACCTGATCGCACCAGCAGTGGCAGAAGGACAGAGCAAGTTCTGTTTAAACCAGAACGATACCGCCAAGCATTGTGGGCACCACAATATTATGAATACTGAAAATTGCATCCATCTTAGATTACTATGTAATTGTAACCTTAAATGGGAGATTATACACTTTACTGCACAAATCTTCATCAAACTTATACTTATTTTTTAGACGGTGGAGAGTAAGTACTAGCACTTTAACTGTGGTGCGTGACAGTTATTGAAATGATATATAAATTCAGTGGCACTAGAGGATCAGATCCTGCGCACACCCTGAGAAAACCAATAAAACCGATTATCATGCGGTAACAAATTTACAGATGCCGATATTGATACGCCATTGGAATTGGGAATCAGCTGTGGACGCCGTTACCATTTCAAAAATTGCCCCCTCTTCCTTCTTTATTAAACAAGTATTATCAAAGTTCAGAAGGAATGCGACAATGTTATCAAAAAAGATCTCCAATCTGATTTTTTCAACCCCGCTCAGCCAGTCACGAAAATTACAAAGATTTTGGCCTTCCTATTTTAAAAATGACGCGATTGTTCCATAAATTTTGCAATTGGAATCCTCGGCCTCTTGTCAGGGATTAAAAATTACTAATATCGCTCCACACCGTAAACGCGTTGTAATAGAAGGGTGGAAGATTGATCGGAACCTTTGACATATCAATATTAGAACGTAAACATTGAGATACCGCCCTCTCTTGCCTAGATATAATTCAAAACATCCTTCCAACCTGCATCATATGGAGCCAAAAAATTCTTTAATCCACATAAATTTTGTGACTGGACCCGCTTTTTAATAATAAAATCCTTAGCCCACCATTTACCCGAATCCGATGATGTGTAAGAACAGAACGTTTAATTTTGTCTGGTCCATTCCAGATAAAGGTGAAATCCAAGCATTAACCCTTGTCTGAATGGACGCTGGCATTGATATCATTGAAGATGTATTATTAAAAACTGGAGACATAATAATTTAAACCGTAACACTTCATAATAGTTATCCTACCAATAGGTGGTAAGTCACGGATATTTCCATAAATTAATCAACATTATTCAGGGTCCATTTAAAATATCATCGTAATTTTTTAAAGCCCCCATGGCATTCACCATCGTCAGTGAACCAGGTACAGAATTTTCATTTACTGTCCAACACAAACGTAGGAGTTTGGTTTGTTCGCACATGCCCTTTGGCTGCCGATCCACATGGCTTCAGATTTCTCATAGTTAACCTTCATGCTTGAGCATGCGCGGAAAACTTTTAAGAGATTGATCACCTGTTTTTACAGATTCACATCCGGACAAAACCTGTTTATATTCATCTGCGTAAACACGCAATTCTAATTTCGGTGTTAGGAGTAGTCAGAGAACAGGAAATCTCATTATACCATTATCTCCTTAGTGAATCAGAAGTAGCTATTAGCAAGCAACGAACAAATTACAACTACTTGGGTCACCTTGACGGAGGCCACGTTTAATGTTGACAAACCTGTGTAATACATTTATTCCAGGACACAACTAGAAATAATGTTAAAAAGTTTAATACGTACTAAGAAGTCACCTAAACTGAATTAAGCCAAAACTTATTACCAGGAAAATTGGTGATTTACAGAATTTCATTACGCCTTTTCGAAATCAATTGTAAGGAGAATACCAGGAATATTTTCGTTGTTTGGTAAAGAACATCACATCGTGAACAGTACGAACTGATCACCGAATAAACCTTATCCTGAACAAAAGCAGATTGTTCTTTACCAATTAATTAGGCAAATATGGTGACGTGGTAGCCTCAACTTAGCAGGCAATTTTAACATCAACGTTCAATAAAGTAAATAGGCCTATAATTTGCAATTTTTCTTTACTTTCCCTTTCTTTTAAAATGAGTTGTTATGACCCCTGTTTCTGGTATGGCTTTAATTCACCCTTAAAGCATAGCCATATTCAAACAATTTACCAAATATTAACCAAAGAGGCTGCCAATAATGTTTATAAAAAAGGGGCAGTTCCAAACGTTCGTTCCATGGTGCTTTATTGTTTATTGAAGGAGTGTAGAACTTTGAAGCACTCATCACTTGTAAATGAACCATCACAGACTTTCCTGTCATCGTATTTTAATCGGGAATATCAGGAGATTATCAAAAAAAAACAATCTGGGCGTCTATACCATTAAGATCAAGGCTCGCTAGGAGCCGAGTAAAGTAAAGAGTCTGTAAAACTTTAAAGATTTCAGACTGGAACCCTTCTACTGTAAGTAATTGTATTACCCGGCTCGTTAATAACCATATTAATAGTACTCTTAACTTTGTTGGATTTCTCTACTTGAGGGGAAATAATTTGTAATTTTGCCCCATATTCAACCCAAATCTGCTGATGACGTTGGATTTAATACCCTGGGTTACATAATCATATTCCAATTCAAGATTATTCTTAGCAACTTCCAACTCATGATTTGCTCCTCAGAAGAGTTGACATTGATGGTTATCCTCGGCATTTTTTAAATGAACTTTCTACAGTCGCAAACCGTTTACCTGCGCTCGCCGCGAACGTTTTTTACATAATCTTGTGAATTTCCTTATCTCATATTAATAATTCCCACAAAACCACGGGAGTATTCAATATCACAGTATTCTAAAAGCCAGGCCTCAAGATTACATTTAAGGCATTACCTATTCATTAGAATTGCCTAGAGAGGTAGTTGAACTTCCAATAGGACGGGCCCTTAAAAAGATTAGCACCGGGGAGAGGAAATATTCAAGTGGATGCCTGACCGAACCGGAACCGGAATGCCGAACCGCTCGACGACGACGAATGATATGTATTTATGTCGGGGGGTGTGATAATTCAAAAAAAAATTGAAACCCCAGCTCAAAAATGGAGACATCCTAATTAAAGTAGAGAAAAAAATCAAATTTACTGAATCAGACGATTCTAACACCCCCTGTACATCCCCTCTGAAAGTTTTGAAATAGGTTCTAAATTTGGAAGCCTTCGCAATGTGAATGATACATGAATTAGGCCCAGTATTCCAAGTATCACAATGATATCACCAAGATTAGGATTTTTGTTCCGGAGTTAAGAATTGCTGTTTAGCTGTACCAAAAATTTCAAACTTTTATTCAAATTCCAGCCAATTTGTGAAATGTTATATTATTTCCCACCATGGTACATGTCTTTTAGCTTTTGTGGAGTGTTTTAAAAATTAGGTAATCACAAATTACATCCATTTTCACCCATTTAGCAATGGAGATGCAGTTGCAGTGTGAGCAGTATTCAAGATAAGAAACTAATGCATAGCTAAGTAATTTTGCTTTGCTGTCTATGTATGGTGAGAAAATAGCTATACAACTAACAATTGTAATCAAAAAGTGATATCGGCTACCAAGAAGGGCGCAGAGTTGAGCAGATCTAGGTAAAACATAAGTAACTCTTGTACACACTAAATAATTAAATCAACACTCTAAATAAATCCTGCATAGTGGCCATATACATTTGGCCGTACCGTGTTTAACTGAATACATGATCAGATTGATCAGATTACTTAAGGAGAAGCTTCTGAGAACTAGAAATACAATGCCAATACAATAGGGTGCACACAACCATTTCCTATCAAAAAATCTTGAATATTGAAAATGGACAGACCTACAGCCGTCATTTACACTGCTTTTTATAGTAAGCAAAAGTAAAAGTAATAAACAATTCATCCAAAAGAGTTTAACTGGTTATTTTTGCACTAATTTGGAGCTTAAATCAGTCCAATATTGGGCACATTTTAAAACAGCTGCTGTAAAATGTGACACCTGAGTGGTTCACACAGAGCTCACAGTATCACTTAATAACTGCAACAACTCAAGTGAAAAAGCACAAGGCCCTATTAACAATTAGCTCTTTTAGCAGGTGTTTAAATATTTTTAGTGGGAAAAAAAATCTTTACGGGGTATGGGTACAGGGGGGGTTTATTGATAGATTTTATTTTTTTTTAAAGGCAGCTGTTTTATGTTAGGGGCTTTTTTTTTTGTCTCATATTTTGGGGCTTAGGCTGGGGGTAAATTCATACTTGCACTTTTGTGCAATAACACACCCACTAATTTATGGGCAAGGATAATTAAACAGAATTATATGATTCTTGCAATGAGTATGATTATCAACCAAATAATCCATCGAACTTGGTGAAGAGGATTTAATTGTATCAATGTATGTATGTAAAACTGCCTTTGTGTGGATGACGCCACCCCCAAATATGAATAAGATCCCAAATCGGCCATTTAAATTAGGAAACACAGCCAAGCTTGAGTCGGTTTTGAATAGATGACCTCAAAGTACAATAATTCGAGCGGGCCTGAAGTTTCCCAAACCAATGAAGCTGGTGAATGAGAGTAATTCCTGGTTAATAGGATTACAAAATTGCGCCAGTCCATCCTTCCTAATCTTCTCTGCTGTAAGGTAGTCAGTATTTTTTATGGTTCAGCTAATGTGTCCTACCATAGCAACGTACAGAATATACCTTGTAGACGAGGCTATGTGGGTACAGTGATTTAATACAAATATGCGTACAACACAAAATGGAGAACACAATATATAAACCCTTTCTTGTGATCAGTGTAAGTGTACCACTGTAGGGCGCTGAAAATGTTAGCTTTTGTGAGCATTTACAATTACAATATTGAACGTGTGCGTGTAAGGTTAATGGTGTTTTGTTGTGGTAAGTAGGTAGGGTGGTTTGTGTTGCTTTAAAGTGATGTACAGTGGATGATTTTTGCTACCGAAAATCGACAAAATCCTTAGAAGAAAAAGAACTTAGTGGTTTTGGTATCTGTCTGGCATGTATGGCGGCATTTTCATTTGAACCTTCGCACCAAGAGAGGTTTGCGTAATCGCGGACCCCCATTTGTACTAGACAGATAGGCGGTGAAGACACTCAATCAAACGGACGGTTTATATTTTATGGCTCTTGTAAGACAAATGCCCCACGACAGGTTTAATTCCAAATTCGGTAGTCCGGATATGGACCAACCGAGATTGCAAGATTTGTATGGATTTAGTTTGGAGGCTGGTCGAGTGCAGATTGGTCGGAACCAATCAGAGTGCTGTAATTTTTGTATTCAATATGGAATAAAGCGCAATCTCGTTGTAACATCATCCCCGCGGCACAATTTCTTTCCAATTGAAAAAATGTGTTCCGAAGGGTCTGCAATCGACTGTTCTGTTTGTGTTCTTTTGTCATGCTGTGCAGCCGCATGATATACTGTTGTTTTTGGATTTCCAGACTTTCTTTTTCTTTCTTTCTTTGTAACATTCTCAACTAGTGCCAGAAGCTTAGCTTGATTGCAATGAGGAGGGGTAGGGGAAAACCAAGTGTAAATTCATAATTAATTATTAAAATCATATAACTGTCACATTGTCTTGAAAATGAATAAAATGTCACCCCAATTTCTTTATCCCAACATCAGTGACTAATGGATATGTATAGACTTCAGCAAACCATGAGCTAAAGATAGTCATGCAACAATCGGCCAGGTATGCAGAGCCATTGTTATATTGCCACGCATTTGAAAAGATTCCAGGTGTTATCACCTCCACGAATCGTGTTAGAGTGACAAAATATTCGCCCTCTTTCACAATAACTAACCAGCTTATATATAATATAGGTCGTTGAATGTTGATTTTTTTTTCGATGCAAATTTTGAGGATTTTTTTCGAGAGCCAAAGCAAATCTTGCTTAATCACACTTTAATAATGCGTTATTTACAATATTATATTTAAAAAATCCAAAGGATTAAAGGTGATGCTTATTGTGTTTAAATTAGGAGAAGAAAATTATACAAACACAGTACAGCAATGGGGAATTCAATATTTAAAGTTAGAATAGTCTTTTACGATTTACTTTTTCAGTGGAATATATGTGGATTCTTGTCGTAACGATACAGAACACTTTTCCCAATGCTATAATGATATGGGCTTAAAATTTACCCTTAAACTTAAAGGCTGACTCAAAGATTTCCCGAGGAGGGCGCCGTCAATTTTCAAACAACTCGTGTTTTTTTTTGCATATACATAATGGTTGTCCCTACACTAATCACTCTGTGAAATAACTAAGCTCAAATCGAAGTCATTCATGTATAGAAAATCCCAACTTTGTTATGACATTCCGGTTCCAGATTTGTTTTTATACAGTGCGAGTAAAAAACACCCTACATTCAGAAAAATAAATAATTAAAATAGAGTTTTTTGTGCTCAAATGTTTGCTTTACTTGTGAAAAAGGATAAACAGGCTTTCAGAAAGCTTTTACTTGGTGTCATTTGTACTACTTAGATGAAGAAATTATGTCTATTTGACCAATGTCCCAAATAAGAAAGTCAAATGGCTGGTTTAAGACGACGTATTACTTTGGATGATCCCCTGTCGCACAAAAACGCAAACGAATACGATCTAAGGCTTTTTTGTAATTGTAAGTTCATCCTTTGCGGTCATTTTAGCGAAAAAAATGGAGGTACCACTTCAGGGAGGTCAGGGCGTCCCGTCAAAGTCGGAAGGTAGGGGGGGTGGTTGCCACCTTCCTATACTTTACTTACTGTGTAAAATGCCAAAAAATGGTACTTTATGTATGTATGATGCTACTGTAAGCAAATAAATGTTTACTGTGTGAAAACGAAAAATCCGATTCATCTCTAACTTTGGAATTACGCATTTTAGGTGGCTATCTTTAGTTCTTCTAGTTGACTATATTTTAATTACTACACAAAAATAATTCTCTTAGACTTCAAAAGAGGAAAGTATTTAAAGGGATTTAGAGCTATTACAAAGTTATTATCTAGTTCACAGGTATGGCGAATTGATTCAAGTAATGTGGAAGGTCTACAGTGGCTGCAAGCAGAGGAGGAATATTTGGCTACACAATATAAGGTATGATGTGGTTTGTGTCAAGTCTACAAGGAGGGACCAGAAAGCATTCAATATTTGGGTTGGTGATGACATCATTTGTGGTGCCATTGATTTATCAGAGAGTAATAGAAAATTGCAGGTGACTGGTGTGAATCTATTCATGGTACTGACTGATAATTAATAGTTTCACAAATGATATCACTGGTAGTGTGTTCTTTTTTCTGGCCCTGTTTATTGCACTGGAATGTCCCACAAAGATTTGGAGTAGATTTATCATCTCATTTCCTGAGACCTTCAAAGGGAATCTGTAGTATAAAGGGAAAAAAACACTATTAAGTCACAAGGAATTATGTGAGTAAATGTTCCACTGTTAGCATGGTTAGGCTTGATGTGCGTTTTTCCGTAAAGCACTACTTGGTGTTACCAAGTCTGGTAAAAGTGTTTCTAGACCGTCTTATTATTATATCTTAATTATAACACAACTACCAATACGTCATCCTATCATTTTTGTTTATTTGAAAAGTACTATTTTGCTGAATTGAATAAAAAAACCTAAATTAAAAAAAAAACATCTTTAAAAAAACGCGTGATATCCATCCGATGGTTAATCAAGGCGCTCAGCTCATAAAGGAAATATCCAAATGAACTAGTAATAAGTCTTAATTCTAAGTTTAAGCGCTTGGATCGATTGCGTTCATTAATTGTTTTTCATGTTTCTATATAAACAGCTTGACTTTTGGCGCTCACCAAAGGCACCGCATCGACCAGTAGATGTCATGGTTCCAAGCGATTTCAATGTAAAATGGAAAGGTCTTCTTCATGCGCATAATATGACATACTCCGTGATGATCGACGACGTAGAAGCATTGATTCACCAACAGCAAAACAAGATGAAAGGCAGAAAGAATGTTACAAAGTTAGCAGAGTTCGATTATTCTAAGTATCATCCATATGAAGAGGCAAGAAAAATCCGCTCAGTAATTGAACCCCTTCCTTTAAAGGAACCAAGAAATAAATTATTAAATTATTTTCCTATTTTAATTATTAATTGTTACGATGTATACAAATTCTGGTCGAAAGAATACACACGGTGCTTAGACTCTTTAAGAAGCGCTACATTGCACAACACTCTAGGCATTGTCCTCAAAACGAGTTGCGATTGGCCTGTCATTGTGCTTGACGTCAGTTGAGAGCGATAACCTTCTGTAGGAGGTCTCTCTTTGCCAGTCTAACCTCTTTTGCATGATCTGCTAAAGAGTGACGTAAGGTGCGCTTGAGTCGCTCTCAACGTCTTCTCCCTACTTGAGGTATCCATTTGAGAGCACGAGGTGAAGGCGTGTGTTAGAAGTGCGTTAGACATGACCCAGGTTGTTCCATCAGTGTTGTTGAGTAATTTAAGGCGTTCGGTAGTTCTTTACTTATTCATGGTGCTGCTGTTTGCAATTACGTCTTGACCATTGATGTGAAGAATATGACGATAGCAACTGTTGATGAAGCAGGCGGATTTCCATGATTTAGCACCATAAAGAGGAACAGACAAAAAATTGCTGAGAGGGATCTTAAATTTGGTAGCTCTGCTGCCTCAGCTTGATTTTTATATGTTGCTAAATTTTTGAAATACAGAACCGGCTTTTTCCTATCTTATAACATTTTGGTAATCTCTCCTGTTGATTCTATGTGGGCTACCAAATGAAACTTCCAATGCTTTGGATAGCTTTGCCCTCCAGGTATATGGTATCATCTGACTAGGCATAGCGAGACATCATCTTGGTCTTTGATATGCCGATGATTAGGCCAACTTTCTTTGCAGCATCAGTTTAAGCCATCTGTTTTGTTTTGAGCACCAATATTGTTTGAATTAAGGAGGCACAGATCATAAGCAAAATTTAAGTCGCTTAGGATGTGGTTTCCAACCCATGGAAAGTCCTGTTTTTGTGCCATATGCATACCTCATGATAAACACTCAATAACTATGTCAAATAAGAACTGAGTAAGGGGTCCAGCCCTGCCTCACTCCAGTTGTAATATTGAATTAGTTACCCATTATCTACTTGCCTTAATGATGTTGGTGAATTTGGGTGGGAATTCATACTGCTTCATGATTTTCCAAAGAGAAAATGGACCCATTCTTTCAAAGGATTTTTAAAGGTCAATGAGACATTCAAAGAAATTAATTATTAGTAACGTGAGCCATTCCCAACTCTATTCAGTAATCCGATTCTAGTGACACCGCAACAGAACACACCATTGGAGTTGAATTTGGTAGTAACAGTCGCCTAAATTCGTCAAACGAGGAGCGAGAATTTGAACATGAGATCAGAGAAGGCCAGATTATTACACGGTTCGTGTAGCATGTCAAGCTATGTAATAAGTATATTCATATTCAGTATACGGTGCGTGCTTTCCATCTACCAAGCATGTGTCCTTGATGACAAATTTCATATTCTCCCCTCGCTTATATTTTTTTTTCCATTCTCAATTATTCCACCCTCCCGGCGTAAATAATGACATTTCCCTTATTTGGTTATGTATACCTATGTATTGCGCTTGAATCGTTCCCCTAAATTGCCCAATCCAATTCAATAGAATCCAATGGTAACCCCGGATCAAACCACGATTATAGACCGTATTCAATATGACGTCAGCCACCAGACATGGTGGACAAGATGCATACATTCCAGGACTACAATACATTAAGCTGTCAATAGATCCATGTTTAGCGATTGCGCAGGGATCATTGACAGGTGAATGTATTGTAGTACTGGAATGTGTCTATCTTGTCCACCAACATGGCTGGCTATTGAATACGGTCTCTTACCTCATTAGCCCTGTGCAATATTTGCTAAACGTCTTTATAACGCAATAACCTGCAACCACCACAAAATAGTTTCCGTTGCGCATG
>JAMKCH010083882.1:0-12712 GCA_023653785.1 Ophioderma brevispina
TTTAAATCCTCACCTCATTTCCTCACTGAATACAATTGAAAATTTCAGACGATGATTTTGAAACCTCACCTCATTTCCTCACTTGTGAAAAATTGAGAAAAATTTCAGACGATGATTTTGAAACCTCACCTCATTTCCTCACTTAATGAAAAATTGAAAAATTTTTCAGACTATTTTTAAAACCTCACCTCATTCCTCACTTGAATGAAAATTGGAAAAAATTCAGACGATGATTTTATAAACCTCACCTCATTTCCTCACGTGATAAAATTTCAGACGATGATTTTGAAAAAACACCCTACCTCACCTCATTTCCCACTTGATGAAAAATTGAAAATTTCAGACGATGATTTTGAAAACCGCACCTCATTCCTCACTTAATGAAAAATTGAAAAATTTCAGACGATGATTTTTGAAAACCTCTACCTCTTCCCCTCATAATGAAAATTGACAAATTTCAGACGATGATTTTGAAAACGTCACCTCATTTCCTCACTCCCTCACTTAGGAAAAATTTCAGACGATGATTTTGAAATCCCCCCCCCTCATTCCTCAACTTTATGAAAATTCAAAAAATTCAGTACGATGATTTTGAAAACCTCACACCTCATTTTCCCCGTCATTTATAATGAAAAATTGAAAAATTTCAGACGATGATTTTGAAAACCACCTCACCTCAATTTCCCATACACTTTATGAAAAATTGAAAATTATTTCAAGAACGATGAATTTTGAAATCCTCACCGTACATTTCCTCACTTTATGAAAAATTGAAAAAAATTTTCAGACGATGATTTTGAAATCCTCACCTCATTTCCTCACTTTATGAAAAATTGAAAAAAATCCAGGAAGATGATTTGAAAACCTCAACTCATTTTCCCCCCCTCACTTAATGAAGAAATTTTCAGACTATGATTTTTGAAATCCTCACCTCATTTCCTCATTATGAAAAATTGAAAAATTTTCCACAGACTATGATTTTGAAAACCTCAACCTCATTTCCTCACTTTATGAAAAATTTCAGACGATATTTGAATCCTCACCTCATTGCCTCACTTATGAAAAATTCACCAAAAATTCAGACGATGATTTAGAAAACCCTAACCTCACCTCATTCCTCCTCACTTTAATGACAAATTGAAAAAATTCCACGAGATTTTTGGGGGGGGGGGGGGGGGGAAATCCTCAACCTCATTTACCCCCCCTCCTGAGAAAAATTGAACATTCAGCGATGATTTGAAAACCTCACCTCAATTTCCCCCTCACTAATGAAAAAATGAAAAATTTCAGACGAATAGTTTGAAAACCTCCCCTTTATTTCCTCACTTAATGAAAAAAATGAAAAATTTTCTGGCCGTTACACCCCGACACTGCAATATACATAAGCAGTGAGGCGTCCCAGTGAGGAAAATGAGTGCGGAACGGAAAAAACCTCATTTTTTTTTTAAATCCGAATTTAGGAAATTAAGCGTGAGGGCGTCCCCAGTGAGGAAAAGAGTGAGGAATGAAAACCTCATTTTTTTAAAATTCCGATTAGTAAATTAAGCAGTGAGGGCGTTCCAGTAAGGAAAGTGAATGGGGAAAATGAGTGAGGAATGAAAACCTCATTTATGAAAAATCACACAATGTTCAAATTTCAAAAACTTCAAAAAAGAAAAAAATAAAAAACTTAAAAATTACAAATTTAAAAAAAAATTTTCAGACGATGATTTTTTAAACCCTCACCGCATTTCCTGCACTTAATGAAAAAAAAAAAAAACAATTTAACAAAAATAAAATTCAGATGATATTTTGAAAACCTCACCTCATTTTCCCTCACAAATATAATACATAAGATATGAAAACTTAAAAATTTTCAAAGATGATTTGTGAAAAACCTCACTTTTTTTGAAAAACTTCACTTAATGAAAAATTGAAAAAAATTCAGATGATGATTTTGAAACCTCACCCTCATTTCCCCTCCTCACAAAATATAATACATAAGAATATGAAAACTTTAAAAATCGTTTCAAAGATGATTTTGAAAACCCTTCCCTCATTTCCCCCTCACTTAAGAAAAAATTGAAACATTTCTGGTCGTTGCGTAAGCAGTGAGGGCGTCCCGGTGAGGACAATGAGTGAGGAATGAAAACCACATTTTTAAAATTCCCATAAATCGGGCCCAGCTGATCTTTCGCTCCCATCAAATATTTGGTCCACTTATTTCTGTAAAAAGGGCTTAATTTCACCCTCTGCATTAGGAACTAGTGCACAACTCGCCAATTTTGTTGCTCGGTCATAACTAGCATTATGTTTTTGAACCTGTACGCACATTTTAACCGAACCACTCGTTTTAGAGGTCAACGGTCGTACACTCGTAACATCGTTTTTGGATAGCGAAGCTGTCAGCAATCTTTAAAAAACCACCGGTTTAAATATGTAATAGATTTCCCGAAATTGGGCATTTAAATTAATTCAAGAAAATGTACACATACTAGAGGTGAGAACAACCGTAAACTGATTTTTAAAAAAACAAGATTTTATAAAGAAATTATTGATTGGCAAAAGTGTGTACTTGCCCAGGGTGTCGCCACTGTTTTAAAAAAAAAAAACGCTGTAAACACCGAATCTCTGCCCGTGACCCTAAAGGCTTGCGATATACGCTTATTTTCGGAAATAACGGCCTGTAAATGATTTTTGGGCGGGGAGCGTAAACGCCGCTAAACCCTCTCTAAATTCGCTTGGGTTCAAAATCATGTTGCAGAAAATTTTGTTCCGTTTATGATCATCTAAAATCTACAATGTCCTGATAGCTAATGAAACGTGTGCAATTTTACGTCATATGGATATGTACTCAATAAGATAATCCTAGCGAAAAACTGAACATACATTATACAAAAAGATATTAATGTTCAAAAGAATAAAAAACTCAGGAAAGCTGAAAACTCACACTTCCACATTTGCTCACCCGTCGGGACTTTATTCATAAAACACGACGGGGTCAAATAACTAAAATAAAAAACATGAATAAGAGGGCGTCAACGCAACAGTGAGCGCGGCCAAGATCCAAATTAGACATGCCATTGGCTTAGCACGTAACAAGACATATTGACGAAAAATATGAATTAGTATTGTTTTTCCAAGAATATTTTTAACAATCTGCAAGAATAACAGACGATGAACGTACTCTTTGTATCCTCTCAAATCTACAATGTGTGGATAATTGTACCATATATACCTCATAAGTGGAAAACCTGGCTAACTAAAGATTACTACAAAAGTAATGTATAATACCAAACATAAATTGTATAAACAGTATCTTTTGTGTCCATCAGAAGAAAAATTCAGTTACATTTAAAAAAAACAACATACAGAAATAACTAAATAACCTAATAATTCGAAAATGCAAACGGAAATATTACCATAAAGATTTAACCTAGACTGAATTTTTCAGGAATAAAACCTGGGAAACAATAAATTGCATAATTGGACGTAATAAGTCTGTTAGTCACCAAGTAACTTTTAGAAGACGAAGAAGGTGATGTTGTAAATGAGCCGGAAACCATCCAACTTGTTCAACAACCCCTTCTTTATTGACATTGGACCAAAACTTGCTTCACAAAAATTCAACACTCAGGAAAGAATTCTAACGAAGTATCTTCATCCCCTTTACAAAAATGCATCTTCAGGAAACCAATCTGTTACTGATGAAATACTTAACATATAGCAACTTTAATCAAAACAAAAGTCCTGGACATAATGGCATTGGGAATTTTAATTTATAAAAAAAGATGCTCCTTTGAATCAAAACCTTTAGGCTTCAATTTCTTCAAATCTCTCTTTCTCATATCTTTATCAAACTTGAAAACGTGCCTGGACCCAACTTAAATTGCAAAGGGTTTTTCCGATTTTTTAAGAAAGACCAATGCTGAGTGTATTTTCACACAAATTATCGTCCCGTATCTGTATTGCCTTGCTTTTCCAAATTATTAGAAAGACGCTTTTTCAAATAGATGTATTGCATTATAATAATAACAATATATTAATTAAAACAATGTGGGTTTAGGACCAAACCATTCGACAATTATATGGCCCTTATAGATTTAGTTGATAAAATTGCTAATGCTGTCAAAAAAAGTGAAACCACAACAGGTCCCCCCGGTATCAAAATTTCCTTAGACCTATCACAGGCCTTTTTGATACAATAAACCGATACCTTAATCCTTTCCACAAACTCTAAACCTTCTTTATTCATTTTGTACGCAACTTGAGTGGTTTAAAAAGCTCTCTCCACAAACCCGTTACACAAATTTTTGTTTCGTTATCACATTTACCGACTATTCCTGCAAATCCGAAGCATCTAAACTTCTGATTTTTAGATTCCTCACTGCAATTCTCCCCATTTTCCGTTTCCCATTTCTCTCCTACTTTTGCCCTCCCTTGCTCTGGTTTCGGGTCCTCCCATTTTGTTCTGCTGCTATCACCCTTTCCCATTCCCTTTCGCGAATAGGGTGAGGCAATGTTATTTTTTTTCGTCGCCGTTTACCCCTCTTTGTCCATGAGGGAAGGTGGGCCTCTCGGTTCACTCTTTCCCATACATAACAGTTTTCTCATATGACTATATAGCATCCTGCCAGTCTCACCTCAAGTCGCTGCAACCTCATGACACCCCCAGTATATAAAAAAAGAACTGTATGAAGTTTGTAACTGGTTCCAGACCAATAAACCGTCAGTCAATGCAATAAAACCATTATAGTGCTCGTCTCTCGTTCGCTCGCACAACTCCGTTTCAACTTAATCCTCTGCTCTATCATTACGCACGCGCAAATCTCTGACCTTGGTACTACTCGATCTACTGTACACTCACCGACTGTATTCGAATCGTCTCACGTGCCGTGGTGCTCATCAAAACAAGGGTGGGGGGGGGGGGGGGAACACACGCTAGGACACAGTCCGGAATGGATTGCAATGAACAACACCTAAAAACAGTTGATCGTCATTCTTGATGGTGTTCTTTAAAAAGAGTGAGTTCAACTAAATTTCTGTGAGTCATCATCGACGAAAACTTGACTTGGAAAAATCACATGATGCAATTTCTAAAATAATTTCAAAGGAATGCGGGTATGTTGGACTTAAAAATTTCTTACGCAAAATTTTCTTTTCCCTTCTCCTGCTCTTCTTTCATCTCTCTCCCCACCCCACCTTCTTCTTCGTCCCCTCTCTCTCTCCCTCTCTCTTCTCCCTCCTTGCCCCCCTTTTTTTTATTTTTTGCTTTTTTTAAGTTTTTTACATATTTTAATAAATTGGCATCAATGGTTATTTTTCCAATTCAAGTTTTTCGTCTAGTTACTGACTCCCATCCATTTCTTATTTAAAACCTCCCTCATTTTTCCATATCCCCGACCCTCCCTCCCTTCCCCTCCCTTTTTCTTTTTTCCATTATCGGCCCTTGCTCCTTAATCCGTTTTTCGCTTTCCTTTTGTTTCTCCTTACGGAATCTTGAGATTTTACCAATAAATTCCTCGGATTGTTTTGCGTCCCGATAACGCATATCATGGTTTTACTTGCATTGACTGACGGTTTATTGGTCTGGAACCAGTTACAAACTTCATACAAGTTTTCTTTGTTTATTATCATTTTTTGAGATGCTATATCGGAATGAGAAAACAAGAGAGATAGTTTCATCTGCAAAAGATAAGTTCAAGGATGGAACTGGTATTTACATACATTCTTGTAACATATGAATAGCAATGGCCCTAAAATGGATCCCTGAGGAACTCCATAAGTTATAGTCTTATGTTCATAATCCGTACATTTGATAACGAACAAATTGTTTACGGTTTGTGTTGAGATAGCTTTTAAACCACTCAAATGCGATACCCCTGACTCCATAATGTTCTAGTTTTGTAGCAGTAAGATATCGGTTATTTATTGTATCCAAAGGTCTTTGATAGGTCTAGGAATATACCGACTGTGGTTTCACTTTTTTTCGACCGCAATTAGCAATTTTATCAACTAAATCTATAATTGCCATATAAGTCGAATGGGGGGTATGGGGAGAGAATGGGGGTTTGGTCTAAAACCCAAATTGTTTTTTCATTTAATATCATTGTGTATTTATTAATAAATGCCATACATCTATTGAAAACGATTCTTTTCTAATATTTTGAAAAGCGGCACTACAGATACGGGACGATAATTTTGGAAAATACTCACATTGTCTTTCTTAAAAATCGGAACCCACCTTTGCAATTTTAAGTTGGTCAGGCACAGTTCCATTTGATAAAGAAGATTAAAAATTGAAGCTAAAGGTTTTTATATCAAAGGAGCAATCTTTTTTATAATAAATTTTTTAATGTTTTTTGTAATTGGTTTGGGTTTGTTTTGATAAGTTGCTAATTATTTTAGTATTTCATCAGTACAGATTGGTTTCATGAAGATGCATTTTTGTAAATGGTTTAGAAGATACTCCGATTAATTCCTTTCCTGGTGTTTGAATTTTTGAACAAGTTTGGCCCAATGTCCATAAAGAAGTTTGTTGAACAAGTTTGAGATAATTTACAACATCACCTTCTTCCGTCTTAAAAGTACTTTGTTAACTACAGACTTATTACGTCCAATTAGGCCATTTATTGTTTTCCAGGTTTTTTCCTGTATCAGTCTTAGTGCTTTCAAATCTTTTAGGTAATATTTCTCGTTTGCATTTTCGAATGGTTATTTAGTTTATTTCTTTATTTGTTAAATTTAACTGAATTTTCTTCTGATGGACCCAAAAGATCCGTTTATACAATTTATTTTGGTTTTAATACTTTTTATTAATCCTTTAGTTATCCAGGTGTTTCCACTTATTGAGTGTATATCCGGTAAAACTATCACACATGTAGAGTTGAGAGGAACAAAGAGTACTCCTCGTCGGTTTATTCTGCAGATAAAAATATTCCTTGACAACCATATACCTAATTTCATTTTTTTCGGTCAATATTTCGTTTTTACGTGCTAAGCCAATGGCGATGTCTAAATTTGGATTTCTTGGCGCTGCTCCCCTGTTGCTGTTACGCCCCTATATTCATTTTTTATTTTATTATTACCCCGTCGTGTTTTTTAGTGCATACCGCTCCCGACGGTGAGCAAATGGGGAAGTGTGTCGCTTAGTTTTTTTTTATTCTTTTGAACATTAATATCTTTTTGTTAATGTATGTTCAGTTTTTCGCTAGGCTTATCTTATTGAGTATATCCATATGACGTAAAATTGCACACCGGTTTTCCTAGCATCCGGCCTTTTATATTTTATAGATGATATACACTGCACACATATTTTTCTGCAACACTGATATTTGAACCCAAGCGAATAGAGCGGGTAGCGCGTACTCCCCGCCCAAAAATCATACAGGCCGTTTATTCCGCAAATAGCGTATATCGTCAAGCCATATAGGTCACCGGGCAGATTCCGTAACGTTTAAAAACAGTGGCGCACCCCTGGCAAGTACACCATTTGCCGAATAATTTCTTTAAAATGTTAAAAATCAGTTTTACGGTTGTTCTTACCTCTAGTATGTGTAACATTTTCCTTGAAATTAATTTTAAAATTGCCCAATTTCCGGCGAATCTATTGCATATTAAACTCGGTTTTAAAGATTACTTACAGTTCGCTATCACTAAATACGACGTTACGAGTGTACGAACGTTGACCTCTAAAACCGAGGTTAAAATGTTCGTAACGAGGTCACAACTAATTGCTATGTTTATGACCGAGCAACAACATGGCGATGTGCACTAGTTCCTAATGCAGAGGGTGAAATTAAGCCCTTTACAGAAATTAAGTGGACCAAATCTTTGAGGCGCGAAAGATCAGCTGCTGCCCGATTTAGGGATTTAAAATGTGGTTTTCATTCCTCACTCATTTTCCTCACCGGGACGCCCTCACTGCTTACGCAACGACCAGGAACTGGTTTCACTTTTTCATTAAGTGAGGAAATGAGGTGAGTTTCAAAATCATCTTCTTACTTTTAAGTTTTCATATCTTATGTATTATATTTTGTGAGGAAATGAGGTGAGTTTTTCAAAATCATCATCTGATTTTTTCAATTTTTCATTAAGTGAAGTTATTCAAAAGTGAGTTTTTTCAAAATCACCTTCTGAAAGATTTTTAAGGTTTTCATATCTTATGTATTAATATTTTGTGAGAAATGAGGTGATGTTTCAAAATCCTCATCTTAATTTTTTCACTTTTTCATTACTTGATTCACTGCTTTTCATTTTTCACCTCCTCGTCTTTCGCCTTTTTTTCAATTTTTCATTACGTGAGGAAATGAGGTGAGGAATTTTTCAAAATCATCTTCTGAAAAGTTTTATTTTTTTCATAAATGAGGTTTTCATTCCTCACGTCATTTTCCTCATAATCACTTCCTCACGGTTTCCCGCCCTCACTGCTTAATTGTCCCTACGGAATTTTAAAAAATGAGGTTTTTCATTCCCACATTTTTCCTCACTGGTCCTGACCCTCGAATTCGCTATCTTCCTTATCCTCCCTCTTCCTTTCCCCCCCTTCTTTTTTCCTTCCTCCCAGGATGATCTCTTTTTCCTCCCTATTTCCTTGACCCTCGCCTTCATGTCCTGTTGCACCTTGCCGCTCCCTATTTCCTTTTTTTCCTTTAGTGAGGAAATAGGTGAGGTTTTCAACTCCTCGTCTGAAAATTTTTCATTTTTTCGGGATTTTTTCTTCCCTTCTTATATTCTTTTCAAATCAATCGCTGAAATTTTTCACTTTTTTCATTAAGTGAGGAAATTAGGTGAGGAATTTCAAAATCATCGTCGAATTTTGTCAATTTTTCATTAATGAGGAAATGAGGTGATGTGTTTCAAATCATCGTCTGAATTTTTTGAATTTTTCATAAAGTGAGGAAATGAGGTAGGATTTCAAAATCATCGTCTGAAATTTTTTCTAAAGTGAGGAAATGAGGTGAGGTTTGCAAAAATCCATCGCTGAAAATTTGTGCAATTTTTTCATTAATTTGAGGAATGATGTGACGTTTTCAAAATCATCGTCTGAAAATATTTTTCATTAAGTGAGGAAATGAAGGTGAGGTTTCAAAATCATCTTCTGGATGTTTTCAATTTTTTCAATAAGTGAGGAAATGATGTGAGGATTTCAAAATCATTCGTCTGAAATTTTTCACTTTTCATAAGTGATGAAAATGAGGTTATGATTTCAAATTCACGTCTGAAAATTTTTCCATTTTTCATAAAGTATGGAATGAGGTGACGTTTTCAAAATCATCGTCCTGAAATTTCAATTTTTTCATTAAGTGAGATGATTTGAGGGTTTTCAAAAATCATCGCTGAATTTTTTGAATTTTTCATAAAGTGAAGGAAATGAGGTGAGGATTGCAAAATCATCGTCTGAAATTTTTTCATAAAGGGAGGAAATGAGTGAGGTTTCCCCCAAAATCATGTTCTGAAATTTTTCAATTTTTCATTAGTGAGGACATGAAGGTGAGTTTTTCAAAATCATCGTCTGAAATTTTTTCAATTTTTTCATTAATTGAGGCATGAGTGGAAGGTTTGTCAAAGCTGCATCTATTTAAATTTTTCATTACTTTCTTCAATTATTTTTATTTTTTCCCCACTCCTCTTCTTCTTTTTTATCCATTTTTTCCTTTCTCCCTTTCTTCGACCGTTCGTTTTCGGATTTCCTAAAATCAGCGTCTGAAATTTTTCAATTTTTTCATAAAGTTGAGGAAATGAGGTGAGGATTTCAAATTCATCGTCTAAATTTTTTCAATTTTTTCATAAAGTATGGAATGAGGTGGACGTTTTCAAAATCATCGTCTGAAATTTTTCAATTTTTCATTAAGTTGAGAAATGAGGTGAGGATTTCAAAATCATCGTCTGAAATTTTCAATTTTTCATTAAGTGATGAACTGAGTGAGGTTTTCAAAATCATCTTTGAAAATTTTAAATTTGTTCATAAATGAGGTTTTCATCCCTCACATCAATTTCCTCTTCCTCGCCCGCCTTTTCTCCCTTATCGTCCCTAAGAGGTGGGGGTGGCCTACTCCTAGGTCTGTCCTAGTTGCCTAAATCGGAATTTTAAAAAATGAGGTTTTCATTCCTCACTCATTTGCCTCACTGGGACGGAGCCTCCTGCTTACGCAATGGCCAGAAATTTTTCATTGAGTAAATGAGGTGAGGATTTCAAGATCATCGTCTGAAATTTTTTTCATAACGTGAGGACATGCGTAGAGCTTTTCAAAATCACCGGCTGAATTTTTCAATTTTTCATTAAGTGAGGAAATGAGTGAGGTTTTCAAAACATCTTCTGAAAATTTTTAATTGTTCAAGAATTAGTTTTTCCATTCCTCACTCATTGTCCTCATTCCTCACTCATTTTCCTCACTTTTCCTCCCTCGACTCGTGTACATTCCTACATCGTAAAATGTTAAAAAATGAGGTTGTTCATTCCTCACTCATTTTCCTCACCTCACTGGGACGCCCTCACTGCTGACGCAACGGCCAGAACTTTTTCAATTTTTCATTAGTGAGAAATATGGTGAGGCTTTCAAAATCATCGTCTGAATTTTTCATTTTTCATTAAGTGAGGAATGAGGTGAGGATTTTCAAAATCATCGGCCTGAAATTTTTCAATTTTTCATTAGTGAGAAATGAGGTGAGGTTTCAAAATCTCTTCCTGAAAATTTTTCATAAAGTGAGGAAATGATGTGAGTTGTCAAAATCTCTTCTGAAAATTTTAATTTTTTTATAACTGAGTTTTCCATTCCTCACGTCATTTTCCTCTTTCCTCACAGTCATTTTCCGGTCCTTTTACTCCCTAGCCCTTCTGTTCTTGTTCCTCCCTCGGCATTCCTTTTCCCCAATGAAGGTTTTCATTCCTTGCTCATTGTCTCACGTGGGACTCCACTTACTGCTTTACGCTACTTCCATAAATTTTCAATTTTTCATTAAGTGAGGAAATGAGGTGATGATTTCAAAATCATCGTTTTGAAATTTATCAATTTTCATTATTGAGAAATGAGGTTATGATTTCAACCTCATTTTCTCCCTCCTTATTTCATTCACCTTTATCCCTAGCTGTGTTTTTACTTTTTTCCCCCTCCTCTCTTCCCTTTTCGCCGAATTTTTTAACTATTCCGATTTCCCTTCCATGAGGTGATTTGTTTTCAATCCATCGCGAAATTTTTTCATTTTTTCCTTCCGTGCGGCACTGCCGGTGCGGTTTTCTTCCCCCTCCTCTGCCCCTTGTTCCTTCTTTCTTTCTCATCTTCTTTTGTAGCTTCCCATTCTCTTCTTCCGTTTTTTCAAAAGTCATTGTCAGAAATATTAACAATCTTTTTTTATGTTATTATTATTGCTGTCGATTTTTTCAAGATAACCTTTGTGACGTTTATAAACTAAGGTCAAATGTTTGGATGACATGATAACATCGTCTCCCACATCACACATCACAAAAAGACACATCTACACTTTACTGTTTTGAAGAAAACATTTTAAAGTCCAATATAAACCATAAATCCAACTTAATACTGCAATTATATTATCTTAATTAGGCTACAAAGTTATAAGTCTGTATGTGAAATCACAAATAATGTATATTGCAAAATACCACGCATATTACGCCGTTGTTTTTCAATGTACGTAAAATAGATCACTATGTGAAAAGCTTGTTTACGAAATAACGATGGAAATACGTCAAAATAGGTCTGTATGTGAAATCGTTTATTTTGGGATCGGCAAAATACAACGCTATATCAAACACGTGGAAATGAATGGCGATTTTAAAATACGACAGTATGTGAAATGCTGATATGATGATTTTGAGGAAAATTACAAAAATCTGTAATTATAAACTAATTAATTAGGCATCTTCACATTTTGAAACTTTGTGGATGGCAAGAACTCGATTAACAAAGTAAGTAGGCGGAATTTCACAAAAACCTCAAAAATGTGAAATACGACAGTATGTGATGTGGTTGACGACATCATCTGTATTTTCATGATGAAATACTATAAGGATGGCATAATTTTGTTCGTAAGTCTGAAGAGGTATTCCAGTATTCTGTGAATCCGATGAACCTTGTTCTGACAGATTTTTACCCTCAAAAGTGAGGAATGAGAATAATAATCCAAAAATGAATCGCCAATTTTTTTCCCTAAATCGTGCACTATCTACGAAAGATTGGCTGGAATTTAATGTACTGAGGCGGAATTGGCCGGAGAAAAAGCAGCACTCGCGTGGACATCAACAAAGCATGATGTACTGATGCAGTGATGTCGTGCCTGAATCTGAAAGAACCACAGTGACAGTGCGGCGAGTTGGGGGTTCAGCTTTGCCACTCCTATAAGGTTTATCGTAGATAGCAAAATATCAACAGAGGGCGCTCTACCGCAAAGCATGATGGGATCGAAAAAGGGGCAAACAAGAGCTGGATTCCCGGATGTAACTGTAAACAACGTGTACTTGCCTATTGGCAATGGGAACTCAAAAAAACTTTCAAATTTTGTAGTCTGGTATTAAACAAAAATCAGCAAAAAGAATCCAAAAGCTGTGTGATTTATATGTATTACACCTTTATCTGTAAAAGTACCAAGATATAAATAAATGGCGACTGTTTTGGGGGAGCATAGAGGACATTTATTTTGAGTAGACATGAGCGTGATCTGCCATGCTGCTAGTGCAGCTACAGCCCCTTGGTCCGTCCTGTCGTTGGTAATCACA